>JACXGM010015095.1:0-21577 GCA_016801145.1 Umbra pygmaea | reverse complement strand
CATCTTGGGCGTTTCCTGTGGGTCTTTAGCGTTGGATTCAGTCATGTGTATTATCTGAGAGCTTCTATTCGCTGCCTTTACCAAAGGATCCGCCTACTTCCTGTTTTAACTCTAAATATGATTGGCTGTGTTCCGTGGGGTGATTTAACTGACGCAGTGCGTCTGGAACAATAAATAGAGCAAGCAAACACTCTTTGTCTCACAGTTTTTGGGAAGACGCATAGAGAAGTTCTTGCTTCAACAGTGATTGAACGGAACTCTTCTGCCTTTGTCCCGCTTTATCTTATATCTTGGACCAATAACTAAACACTTACTTGAACTCTAATAGTAAATTAGTCTGCGGAATTCTATTTTTGTACCTTTTATTTTGATATAAAAGAAAAATAATCTGCCGAAATGGAGTCTCAGGTCCGCCAGAACTACCACCGCGACTGCGAAGCTGCCATCAACAGGATGATCAACATGGAGCTGTTTGCGTCCTACACCTACACTTCAATGGTAAGGACTTTTTGTTATTGTAATGCCTACATGTACGTATTTTGTGGTGTTAATTTTAATAAAAAAATAAATAAGTAAATATAGTATATTTTGTATAATTTTTGACAATAGTTTAAAAGCCTGTTATCTTGCCTTTGTGTTGAGTGTTATGTAAATGCAGTCTATTTGCATTTCGGTTAAATATTTGATATTCGACTAATACCCACATCTTAACACGACATAATATAAACCAACCTTATATTGTCACTGGTCTACTGTAGGCCTCGAACGAATTGTTTATGATATTTAGTTAAAATATAGTGAAATTTTCTGACAAGGGAAATGTTCATGTTAAGGTAATTTGCGGGATTGTTACAGACGGTTGTCATGTTTAGTCTTTCCCTGTGTTATCTAGTCTAGAAAATAATGCAGAGTCATGTTAACCTCTTTCCCATCAGGCCTACTATTTCTCCCGTGATGACGTGGCCCTTCCTGGATTCGCTCATTTCTTCAAGGAGAACAGTGAGGAGGAGCGTGAACACGCTGACAAGCTGCTCTCCTTTCAGAATAAGAGAGGAGGACGCATTTTCCTCCAGGACATCAAGGTGAGCAAATTTCTTTATTAGAATGCAGATCGTACATGGGCAAATGTTCTGTGGTAGAAGTGGTCCTTCTAAAGAACAGCTGTAGAGAAAGACAGGTTTTTCGATCTCTCTGCTCACTTGAGTTGTTTTCAATGACTAGGCAGATTTTTTAAATGTTGATGTCATTTTAAGGCACGCCCTATGTGGCTGCCCTTCCCCTTAAAGGTGTCTTGAGGAGATAGGCCTATCTGTAGTACTACTACTAAACACACAACCTCATTCTTTCATAACATCTAGTCATGGATAAATCTGTTAAAATTTAAGAATTGTCAACTGTATCTAACCCTTCTGTGCTCCCTGTGTAGAAGCCAGACCGTGATGAGTGGGGCAGTGGTCTGGAGGCCATGCAGTGTGCTCTGCAGCTGGAGAAGACCGTGAACCAGGCCCTGCTGGACCTGCACAAGATTGCTGCCGACAAGGTCGACCCTCATGTAAGGAACCCCAAGCCATCCCACACTAGTAATATATAGTAAGGTTATCCTGCAGCTCTCTGGCAATGCAAACAAAGTGGACAGGAGACTTATTTTACACAAAATGGAGCCAATACATGACTACCTCAAATTTTCCTTTATAATCACCACCAGGCTAGTGTGACTACAATGCCTGTACATAATTTAACTATTGAAGTCCAAATGCCTTTGACCAGGTTGTCATTCTAAATGACAATTAGTTCATAATTGATATATGTGGTTATAAGATTAAATTAACTCAATTTACAGCATGTATTGATATCAATCACTATCATTCCAATAGATGGAGTAGTCACTAATCCCCTAATTTCCCTTGTCAGCTCTGTGACTTCCTGGAGACCCACTACCTCACTGAGCAGGTGGAGGCCATTAAGAAACTGGGAGACTACATCACCAACCTCACCAAGATGGATACCACTAACAACAAGATGGCAGAATACCTGTTTGACAAGCACACCCTGGGAAACAAGAGTTAAAACTATCCTCATAACAGGGTACTGCATCCAGTGGGTTCTCATCTTTCTGACTGGCTTTGCTTTTCTAAAAACAGTGGTGTTATTGGTTGTGCTTTTTAGTTTAAATGTTATCAGGAGTATTGGATGTAGTAGTGTAGTCTGGTACTTTTGTTATTGGATCTTCAATGCACTAAGTGGAACTGATCACTTCTACTCTGCATGCAATCTCAATAAAACATTTTGAGCAAACTACCTTGTGTGTTGATACAAATGCTTGATATGAGCCCAAAACCCTAGACAACTAGTGTACTTCAGCTGAAGTTAATCAGGTGACCTACTGGTGGTTATAGTATTACAATAGCTGTGTAAATTAAGGGTTGGTGAGATTGGTAACCACTATCTATTTAGAGGGTAGCCAAGTCAAATCTGTGAATACTTGGCAACTATTTTTTTGTGTGTGTGAAGATATTCTACTGAAATTAGAGCTGTTAATATCATACACTGCCATTTTGAGCCTTGCTGTTTATTGGCGTTGTGCCACAAACTAAATTTTGGCAGTTTTCTGAAACTTACACAATGGCAGATAATATGTGGTGTGATTTTGCCAATATATTCAGTCAAAATCAAAGTTTCTCTAAGTACTGAATTTTACTACTAGTACTCAAACTACACAATCATGACAGCAACTACCACTGCCTTAAACTTTCCTATTTAAATGGCTGTAATTTACAGTTCATAGCACAATACTATATAAGGTTTAAAAGATGAGCTATTTAGAAACCATCCATGACTACTGTGATTTTTTGTTTTAGAAATTACATTACTGACATCTGTTTCAAGTAGCCTACACTCATGCCAGTGGAGTTTCTTTACCTTGTGTAGGTTAAACCTAAAGTACAGTGCAGCATCTCAAATATTCACAGTGCTTCACTTGTTTTCTTATTTGAAAATTGATTAAATTCATTATGTCCCTCAAACTTCTACAAACAGTACCCCATAATGAAGTGTGTTTGAAATCTTAGCGAATTTATTAAAAATGAAAAAGCACATGTAGTTGTATACGAAGGTTTAGGCACCCCTGACAATATTCATGATTTTCATTTATAAATAATTGGGTGTTTTGATCAGCAATTTCATTTTGATCTATCAAATAACTGAAGGACACAGTAATATTTCAGGAGTGAAATTAATTTTATTGGATGAACAGAAAATGTGCATTATGCATCAAAACTAAATTAGACAGGTGCATAAATTTGGGCACCCCAAAATAAATTTCACATTGATAGGGAGGATTTGTTGGGTGAGTTGATGGGAATATTGTTGGGGTTGGAGCGACAAGGGGTGGATGTGAGATTTTGCTGGGTTCCCTTGCATGTTGGAGTGGTTGGTAATGTGGGGGCTGACTCGGTGGCCAAGAGTGCTGCAAGAAGGGCTGAGGTAGACATACGGGTAGCGTTGGGGCGCAGGGAGGTCAAGTCTTTGATATGGGCTGCAGGGATTGAGGGGTGGGAGAGGCAGTGGGGTTCAGGTGGAAAGGGCAGGTTTTTCCATAATGTGCACAGGTCAGTGAAGGAGGAGATGGGAATGGTGGGGTGTAGGAGAGAGGAGGTGGTGTGGAGTAGGTTGAGGTATGGTCACTCAGGTTTAAATGACACGTTGAGATTAGTGGCCAAACATGATACAGGTTTGTGTGAGGGGTGTATGGTGTTGGAAATGGTGGAGCATGTGCTGTTTTTCTGTGAAAGGTATGATGTTGAGAGATATTTTATAGTAAGGTTAGGGAGGCTAAAATGGCATGGGACCTGGTGGGGGTGCTGGGGGGGTAGAGGGAAGGAGGTTGTAAAAAAAGTTGTAAATAAAGCTAAAGGCTTTATTTATTTTTCTTAGGACCACTGGGCTGTATATGAGGATATAGAAGGGAGCCTGTGACCGGCCTCACACTCCAGTGCAGTAGGTGGCGGTACATGCACCATTAGTTGGATGCGATCTGCCAAAAAAACTTTAAAGAAGAAGAAGAAATTTCACATCAATATTTAGTTGAGCCTTTTTTAACAGAAATAACAGCCTCTAGACACTTCCTATATCCTGTAACAAGTGTCTGGATTTTGGATGAAGCTATTTTGGACATCTCCAGTTCATTTAGATTTGATGGTTGCTGAGCATGGACAGCCTGCTTCAAATCACCCCACGGATTTTCAATGATATTCAGATCTGGGGACTGGGATGGCCATTCCAGAACATTGTACTTGTTTCTTTAGATTTTGAGCAGTGTTTTGGGTCGTTGTCTTGAAATATAACTTCAACTTTGTGACTAATTACTCTATACTATTCTCAAGTATCTGCTGATATTGAGTGGAATCCATGCAACCCTAAACTTTAATAAGATTCTTAGTACCAACATTGGCCACACAGCCCCACAGCATGATGGAACCTCCACCAAATTTTACTGTGGGTAGCAAGTAAGCAACATCCCTTGTTATGACCAAATAACTCAATCTTTGTTTCAATAGTCCACAGCACCTTCTTCCAAAATAAAGCTGGCTTGTCCAAATGTGCGTTTGCATAACTAAAGTGTCTCTGCTTGTGGCGTGTGTGCAGAAAAGGCTTCTTCCGCACCTCTCTCCCATACAGCTTCTCCTTGTGCAAAGTGCTGAATTGTTGAATGATGCACAGTGACACCATCTGCAAAATTATGTTGTAGGTCTTTGGAGGTGGTCTGTAGGCTGTTTTTGACCATTCTCACCATCCTTTGCCTTTCCAATACTTTACTTTAACAGGAACTGTGCCTGTGGTCTTCCATTTCCTCACTATGTTCCTCACAGTGGACACTGACATCTTAAATCTCTGCGATAGCTTTTTTGTAGCCTTCCCATAAACCCTAATGTTAAAACATCTTTGTTTTCAGGTCATTTGAGAGTTGTTTTGAGGCCCCCATGTTGCCACTCTTCAGAGGAGAGTCAAAGACAACAACAACTTGCAATTTGCCACCTTAAATACCCTTTCTCATGATTGGATGCACCATGCACCTGTCTATGAAGTTCAAGGCTTAAGGATCTCAACAAACCAGTTATGTGTTCCAAATAATCAGTGCTACTGTAGGTAGTTGCAGGTATTCAAATCAACACAATGACTTGGTGGTCATAAAAAAGGGTGCCTAAATTTATGCAGCTGTCTAATTTTGTTTTGATGCATATTGCACATTTTCTGTTAATCCAATGAACCTCATTTCACAACCAAAATATGATTGTGTCCTTCAGTTATTTGATAGATCAAAATGAAATTGCTGATCCAAACACCCAATTATTTATAAATGAAAATCATGTAATACAACTGTACATAAGTTTGCATACAACTGTACATAAGTATTCACAGACTTTGTTGTGACACTCAAAATTTAGTTCAGGTGCATCCTGTTTCCACTGAACATTCTTGAGATCTTTCCACTAGTGATGGGCAAATTAAGCTTTGGTGAAGCACTGAACCACTTAGAACAATTGGTTTAAAAATGGGTTCATTACTCAAAGCTTCAGTAACAACGACCTCGCCTGGTGAAGTGCCAAAGCTGCATCTAAATTATCCTGTCTAGATAGTGGACAAGAGGCTTTAAGATGAGTGAAATAAATCTAGTGCATGCACCTATACCCCCCACACACACAAACACAGTGCAACATACATACTCACAATGGGATATCATTGTTTTTACAAATAAACACTGATTCATTTGTGGATTGTGTTGTTGGTTATTGGGGAGTGAGTGCTTGGGGAAACAGAGGATGTGCTGGGAAAATATGGCACAAGTTGGGTGTGCTTGCGTAACTATGGTCAGTGGGTATGTGCGACAGGGAACACTCAAAGACGTTTTATTAAGGAACATTATTTTCTCCACACTTTTTGTATTAAGCCCTGTTTCTTTTTTGCTCACAACCTAATGGCTGCACTAATCATATAGGCCTATAATTATAAAGTAGTCTAATGTTTTCATACAGACTTGAGACAGCTATTGCTATAGGCTGATGATAGTTACAGTTCTATAACTCTATTTTTAGCCTGATATTTAATAATAATATTTAACAGCCTGCGCACCTCATCAGGAGCGATCAGAATAAAGTTTTCCCATGTCAGAACGACCTCTCTTCCTAGATGCTTCCATAATAATCAAAATACATCGATATGAACAAACTAATATCTGTCACTTTAGAGGCTACAACGAACCAAATGCAATGTTGTGCATTAAAGCTTTGAGCGGACTAGAATTCAGACTCGAAACGAGGCGGTGCCAGTTGCAATGGGAGCACAAAAGTCTTGACTGGTTCGCGTGTGGCGGTGGCACTGCGAAGTGCGAACCACTCAGGTGATTCATTCAGAAAATGAAGCAGTTGCTGTTTCGGACGTCATATGTCACGTGATTTTTCCGTACCAAAGCAACCTTCGGAGAAGTGGTTCGAATTGAAATGTATTTAATGGGTTGAAGCAGGTCTCGAAGCTTCAGTGTCAAACTGCTACACTACTGGCTACACAGCCCCACAGCATGATGGAACCTCCACCAAATTTGACTGTGGGTAGTGTCTTGAAGGCTGTGTTATTTTGACACCATGCATAACGCCCCTTGTTATTTTTTCATCAGTCCACAGCACCTTCCAAAATAAGGCTGGCTTGTCCAAATGTGCGTTTGCATACCTCAAGCGACTCTGTTTGTGGCGTGTCCGCATCACTCTCCCGTACAGCTTCTCCTTGTGCAAAGTGCGCTGAATTGTTGAACAAAATACAAAGACACCATCTGCAGCAAGATTATGTTGTAGGTCTTTGGAGGTGGTCTGTTTTTGACCATTCTCACCATCCTTTGCCTTTGCCTTTGCCTATGTTCCTCACAGTGGACACTGACAGCTTAAATCTCTGCGATAGCTTTTTGTAGCCTTCCCCTAAACCATGATGTTGAACAATCTTTGTTTTCAGGTCATTTGAGAGTTGTTTTGAGGCCTCCATGTAGCCACTCTTCAGAGGAGAGTCAAAGAGAACAACAACTTGTAAGTGGCCACCTTAAATACCTTTTCTCATGATTGGATGCACCTGTCTATGAAGATTAAGGCTTAATGAGCTCACCAAACCAATTGTGTGTTCTAATTAATCAGTGCTAGCTACTGTAGTTACAGGTATTCAAATCAACAAAATGACAAGGGTGCCCAAATTTATGCACCGGTCTAATTTCGTTTTGATGCATATTGCACATTTTCTGTTAATGCAATGAATCTCATTTCACTACCAAAATATTACTGTGTCCAACTTATAAATGAAAATCATGGAATTTGTCACGGGTGCCTAAACTTTTGCATATGACTGTATTATGGACATTTTTGGAAACAACATATAAAATAAGTCCCATGGTAGTGAATGTGGTTTACTGTGGTTAAAAACATTATGGCCTTCATTGCAATGATTGATGTGCCCTGAATTCACATGGTACCATTATAAAATGGTAATGGGTCCCTACTGTCTTCATCGTTTCAGAATGTAATGCCAACATGTTCACATGTATTTTAATGATAGAATGCTTTGGGTCTCATTGGAACTAGCATTTGCATAAATATTGCAGACAGTGAATCCAGCTCATATTTTATTAATCAATTAGACAGTGTATTGAGATATTCAAAGAGGATATTGTTAAAGGAATTCTACAACATCCAATACTCCAAAACATGTGCAACACCAACTTCAGTGATCTTCTTTAAACAGGAGCCATACCTCACAAATATCTTAGTGTTATCAATCCATTCCAAAGGCATCAATATAAAAGTTGTGTTGCACTGCACAGTACAAGTTAACAGAGGTGGACAAAGTACTGAGTACAAGTGCCTTTCTATGTCTGAGTTCACACATTTTGGGAAGTCCCTACTTAAGACCAAAATGATCAGGTAAATGGAGTTCATAACTTAACAGTGACCTATAAATCCAATAGAAAGAGTAAAGAAAATATAAATCATAGTCACAATTAAAATATGAACTACCTTTACCTGATCATTTTGGTGTTAAGTAGGGACTTCCTAAAACTTGTGAACTTAAAGTTACTCAGAAAAGTACTTGTACTCAATACTTAGTCCACCATTGCAAATTAATGAACACTACTACTTTTATAAATTAAAAGCCAGCAGGAAAGATCATAGAACTAGCTGGATGCAATGTCCTGTGGTGGGGATGAAGTTTAACTCTTGCTTCCCAGGGTGTGCTTGTCAAACAGGTACTCGGCCATCTTGTTGTTGTTGGCGTCCATCTTGGTGAGGTTGTTGATGTAGTCTCCCAGCTTCTTAATGGTCTCCACCTGCTCATTAAGGTAGTGGGTCTCCAGGAAGTCACAGAGCTGAAAAGGGGATGTTTTTATAGTTTTCATCTCTGTTGGTCTAATATAGTGAGAGTTAAATTACTTGTGTTGTTATTTTCCATCATTGTTCTGTAAGGAAGCTTAAACAGAGAGCTCTGTTATTCTGGGCCACTCTGGTCTGCTTATTGCCTAGAACCCACCGGTGCCTGTGAGTGAGAGATTTTTTCTGGATGACTAATTGAATTATATTGAATTGACTGATATGTCATCCTGTTTTTTGTTAAATAGTGTTAACAAATTTCCTCACCATTTTTAAACATTTTTTGAAGGCATATTCCATTTGTGGTTGTGTTGGGTTAAAAAATATATTCAAGCATTTAAGTGCACCATATGCTGTGAACAGTTTTGCCCTTGGGGTTTGTGCGCTGTAGAGGATGGTCGCATGGACAATGGCTCTGTTCACTTTATGCAGGTTTTGGCTTATTATTGTTTTGTTAGTTTTTATTTATGCACGTTCTGCACTGTCGCTCATACATTATCATCGACTAGCACTTTTGGACATACGTAATTCACTGGATACAGACTTTTTTTCCACTTACCGGAGCGATTGCTGCGATTTCACTATCCTGCCGTCGACTTGTTTACTCATACGCATGCGGTGAAGGAGAAAGAAGAGGGGCAAACGTGCCAGTATTCTGTGCAGATCTCGGATGAGATACTGCAATCCACCGTTACCGAGCATTGTACTTGCAAATGTTCAATCACTTGACAATAAAATGGACAAACTTCATGCTCGGATTAACTTCCAGCGGGACATTGTTAAATGCTGCGTGCTAGCGTTCACTGAGATCTGGCTGGATCCCACCATCCCGGACACGGCTGTTACGCCAGCTGGTTTTTCCATCTACCGGCAGGACAGAACCTCGGAGTCAGGTAAATGAAGAAGCGGAGGGGTTTGCATTATGGTTAATTCTCGTTGGGGTTCGGATGCTACAGTTATTTCAACACACTGCTCACCGGACCTGGAGTTACTAACTGTAAACATACGTCCCTTCCATTTTCCCCGGGAGTTTACATCCGCTATAATCACAGCAGTCTACATACCCCTGCAGGTGGATAAGGCGCTTGAGGAAATATATGGAATAATAAGTGGCCTAGAGGACGCTCACCCTGAGTCAGTCTTTAGTGTTGTTGGAGACTTTAACAGGACAAACATGAAAAAAATGCTGCCCAAATTCCACCAGCACATTTCCTTTCACACACGGGGTGATCAGACCGCAACAGCTTCAAACCCATCCCCCAACATTCTTTGGAAAGGCAGATCACATCTCCATTCTTCTCCTCTCAACCTACAGACAACGCCTGAAACAGGAAAAAATTGTTTTTCGAGCAGCCCAAAAATGGAGTGAGCATTCCATTACCACTCTCCAAGACTGCATTGAAACCATAGACTGGGAGATGTTCCGTGTTGCAGCTGGTGACAACATTGATGAATACACTGACTCTGTCTCAGCATTCATCACCAAGTGCATAGATGATGTCCGTGCCAACGGTAATGTCCGTGCCAAGCTTGCAGCATGGTCCTCTGCCTATACCTCTGGGGACCTGGAGGCTCTGAGGAGGGCAAGATATGACCTACGATAAGCCATCAAAGATGCTAACAGAGGCTACTGGAACAAATTGGTTACTAACTACAACAGCTCTGAACCCAGGCGCATGTGGTGTGGGCTGCGGCGCCCATCCCCTCCGTGCAAGGCATCTACACAGAACATTTTAAAAGACCACAGCCATCCAGGCCATGACCTTTTCTCACTGCTGCCGTCTGGTAGACAATACCGGAGCATCAAGGCACAGACTACCAGACTCGAAAACAGTTTCTTTCCCCAGGCCATTCGGCTGCTCAACATGGAACATTGTCACTGATCACAAATAATCTGTTGATCACTAAAATTCTCTGGTCACTTTATGCACTCTTTATCTGATGTAGCAGTATTCAAATGCACCTCTAAACAGTAATTTTCCATGCCATATTTGTAACATTTATTACTTCTGCTGTTGTACATATTCCGGATCACTGCTCAGTACATAGTGTATTATTATTATTATTATTATTATTGTTTTTAAAAATTCTTTATATTGTTGTAATCTTTTAAGCCCACTGCATAGATGTGTAGAGTCTTGTCAAAAAGAATTTCTCTGCATAGGATGATGTGATGTTATTCAATGAATATGATAAATAAATGACTTTGACTAAAGTAGCTTGTACAGTTACATTCCAGGTAGTTCATTACTTACTGTTCACCATGATTTTCTTTACTCTTTCTATTTGTTTTATAGGTTACTTTTAAGATATGAACTCCATTTTCCTGATCATTTTGTCTCACTTAGGGACTTCCCAAAATTTCTGAACTCAACATGTAACTGGAATGTAACTGGAATGTAACTGAAAAGTAGCTTTACCCAACACTGGCTGTGTTTCAACTCTGTTTTAACTCTGAGGAATATACAAACTCAAAAGATGCTATATTTTGTACAAAAATCTCAGGCACATAAAAAATTAAGTAAACGGAAGATTACTTATAAAATGATTAAGTGTAAAGTTACAAAATATAATAGCTACTAAGTACTATAAAGACAAAAACTGAAAAAAAACATTAAACATTTTAGTGACAGTTTGGCCAGTTTAACACCCACTTTGGAATCAGTTCTGTTCCATGTCTGTCAACTCATTGTCATTGAACATTTGCAGCTGTTTGTTATCTTTGTTTCAACATGACTTATATAATTACAAGGTGATCGGTTTTGATGTGTATGGGTGACCAAGTCTGCCAAAATAGGAAATAAATACATATATGCAAACCAACCCTGTGTCGTAATAAATAAATACAGAAATAAATGATCACGGAAATAAATAAATAGGGAAATAATATTGATTAATAAATGTATAATTTTATATTTCTATGTATATTTGTATGTATAAATGTTTTTATTGATGCATATATTCCTTTATTAATTTATTTCTTATTTTAGCAGACTTAGGGTGAATCCCATTTCTCTGTCTTACCCCTTCCCCTACCCCTTGGTCTTAACCCTAGCCCTTGTCCCTCGAAACCGAGTGGTAAGGGATAGGGATGAAAACATACCCCTATGAAATGAGACACCACTTGGTTACAGTTACATTATCATACATCGTCACTAGCTGGCTGATACATCACCAGAGGCGACAAGTGTTAATAAAAAAATCTAGGGTGTCTAAGATTTTTGTACATTACTGTACATGTGATGTGAAGATGTCACCAGAGGATAGGGGATATTACTTACATGGGGGTCGACCTTGTCATCAGCAATCTTGTGCAGGTCCAGCAGGGCCTGATTCACGGTCTTCTCCAGCTGCAGAGCACACTGCATGGCCTCCAGACCACTGCCCCACTCATTACGATCTGGCTTCTACCCAGGACAGAGGGACCACAAGAGGGTTAGGGGCTTTCAGCAGACAATGTATTGTACATCTACCAAAAGAAATTAGTTGCTTTGTCATGGCGTTTACATTGCCAAAGTTATAGGTTCGCTTCCCAGGAAAGATGTCAACATAGACACCATCTGGGGTAGATGTGTTCAGTGAATACAGTATTGAATTGTGTGTTTTTCTGCTCTACCAATTCAAGTGTTGTTGAGTGTAATACTGGAGCTATATTGTGAGTAGAAGATGTCTCTGAGAACATTGGCATGCAATGCTCTGTCTGAGGCAAGCGGATGACAGAATATAGCATGGTTGTGTGGGTTCACTTATAATGCTCCGACACACCTTGCTTTAGATAAGTGTCTTGAAGCCATTGTCCCCCATATTTTTGGAGCCAAGGAAGCCTCGCTTTGACATTCGACCAAATCATATATAGCCTGCCATACATGCAATATCCACTTCTTGTAGATTTCATACACTACTAGGCAAATTCTCACGCCAGTTGAAATGCAACAAAGCAGTTGTCAACAATGAGTAAGATGTTCAGAGTTCACACCTTGAAAATAATGCTCTTATCTATGTGAATTATCTCTGGATCAGCCTTCAAATGTTCCCTTTAGAACCAAGTTTGAAAACTATACACAATAGGAATAATGTCTAATATAATTTATTGATTTGACATCCAGGTGCTCACTTTGATGTCCTGGAGGAAAATGCGTCCTCCTCTCTTATTCTGGAAGGAGAGCAGCTTGTCAGCGTGTTCACGCTCCTCCTCACTGTTCTCCTTGAAGAAATGAGCGAATCCAGGAAGGGCCACGTCATCACGGGAGAAATAGTGAGCCTGGGTGGATAAAACAGCATGCTTAGAAAAACAACCTAACATGACTCAGCATTCTGGTCCTCACTTGTTGTGGTTACTAAGGCTAGAACATCCCTAGGGGAACAGCAATGAGATCCATGGTAACCTGTCAACATGCAAAAACTGTTCAAGGAGATAATGATCTGTAGTACTTGTTACCCTAATCCCATTTTACAGCCTAATTTGAATGACACAAAAAAGCAAGAGCCCTATTATGAACAATACAATACAGTTAGTAGTGTCATTGTCCAGAGTATTCTACAGCAATATTCTTACCATTGACATGTAGTTGTAGGAGGCAAACAGCTCCATGTTGATCATTTTGTTGATTGCAGCTTCACAGTCGCGGTGGTAGTTCTGGCGGACCTGAGACTCCATTTTGATGGATTTTCTTCTTTTATATCAAAATGAAAAAAAATAGAACTTCTTAGATGTGCTGAAAAATATAGCGTAAACTGTGATGTTATTGTGTGGGATGAAGGCAGAAGAGTTCCGTTCAAACACTGTTGAAGCAAGAACACCTTTATGTGGCTCCACTCGTGCTATTTATTGTTTTGACCGCAGTGAGTCATTGAAATCCAGTAAGTGATATGAATCTCACGGAGCGCATCCAATCACGTTTCGAATATCAGCCGAACAGAGGGCGTATCATTTGGCAGGTAGCACTCAGTTATACATATGAGCTTAACAAGGGAACAATATCATTTACACACAGTATTAACATACAGCGGTGTAACTATATTATTATAACAGTTGAATAATATGATATTTTCAAGGAAAATATAAAGATCCTACTAATTTTGAAAAAAGATGGACTACATTTTCACTTATACATTTAAACTTACTCTTCTGTGGCTATATAATATTAGGAAAGCAGATTTTCAGAATGCAATCAATGGAAAAACTATAGAGCTTTTTATTTATTTTTTATTTTTCTTACTATATTATTTTGAAAATGGCATTTGGGAATACAGTTCTGGGGACAGATACATATGCTTTTTGGTTTCAAATGGTTAATGCTTTTCACATAACTAATAGTGGCCTACACAATTTCCTCACATTAGCCTACAAATAATGACATAATAATAGCTAGTGACACCATCTAAAATGGTTTATTTTCCTATCTTTAAATTAACCCAATATGCCATATTATTATGCAGGTGTTTTATTTAGGTAACATTGTTATATACTGACAGCTTAACTGATGTTGCTGTAAATTCATCAATCACAGAGAAAAGCATTGGATTCTCAATCTGTATTTGCCCGATAATGATAATCCTTGGCTAAATTACAATCACAAAACCTAATCTTGCTAACAACGTAGGCTATTGATGACTTGAATGTTCCAAAATTTGAACTGGAATTTACCCAAGGATTAACAAATATATATACTGAATAATGTAAGAATATCTTTTACAACTAACTCATATTACATTTAGCCTGGTATTCCACTAATCCACAGTATATATTTCCAGTCGCTTGGGGATGCTGTACACCACTGAGACTAATGAAACCATATTGTATTTGTAATGAAAATAATGAGATTAAAGGAATAAGGGGAGGTGGAGCATTAAGCTGTATAAACATGGGTGTTGAAGGGTGGATAGGTTGGGACTTAATGTGAGTTACATTGTAATGCTGTTTGTACTGAACAACAACAGTTTGCAATTCTTCAGAAATTTTTGAGGAATGTTTGATTGTATTTGGTGGGTGTGGCAAATATCTTTAGCACACAGCCAAAATAACAAAGGAGCAGCTACAGGACAACTCTGTAAATGTCCATGAGTGGACCAGCCAGAGCCCAAACTTGAACCCATTTGAACATCCCTGGAGAGATCGGAAAATGGCTGTGCACCGATGCTCCCCATCCAACATAATGGAGCTTGAGAGGTCCTGCAAAGAAGAATGTGAGAAACTGACCAAAAATAGGTGTGCCAAGCTTGTAGCATCATACTCAAAAAAGACTTGAGGCTGTAATTGCTGCCAACGGTGCTTCAACAAAGTATTGAGCAGATGCTTTGAATACTTATGTATATGTGCTTTTTTAATTTTTAATAAATGTGCTAAGATTTCAAATACACTTCTATCACATTGTCATTATGGGTTATTGTTTATATAATTTTGAGGGAAATAATACATTTAATCCATTTTGGAATAAGGGTGTAACATAACAAAATGTGGAAAAAGTGAAGCGCTGTGAATACTTTCCGGATGCACTGCATTTACACACACACACATTCAAAATTTTGCACCTGCTTCAGAGGGCATTGTCATGCCCTGATTGAGCGTAGGTGCCATCTAGTGGCCAAAGACCACTTTATATCTAGTGGCAATTTTATATTTAGCTCTAGCATATACATTTTATATTTCCTCAGTCATTATTTTCCATTCATCACATAATTCATATAATCCAATGTGTTATTTTTTACAATATTTGCAATACTTGGTTTCATTTGATCTACCCTTTATTTAAATTCAATATTGTCCATCTATCTCTTAGCCACAGCCATATTGGGTTTCTATTTGCCATGTAAACTGTACTGTGATGTTTCACATAATTATGAAACCTTTCTAGTTTCAATGACTCCACCAATTTGGAATTAAAGATAAATATTTTTGCTAAAATAATTATCATATTATTAATTTTCTGACTACTACAGTTTAAGTCTCCAAGTATTGCTATTTGTAACGTTAATTCAAGACAAATATTGCATTCATTCATCCATTCTTGTACCTGTGACCAAAACAATGCAACATAAGGACAGTACGAAAAAATATGATCTATAGATTCTGCTTCCTCAGAGCAAAATCTGCAGAGTTGGGAAGATTGTATTACCCACTTATATAGATTTATATTTGTTGCCAATATTTTGTACAATAATTTGAATTGAAATATTCTAATTTTTGAGTCTGTATTTTTTTTGCGTATTAATCCAAAAGGCGTTATGCCACGGAATCGGAACATCAAAAATTTCTTCCCAGCTATTTAGAAATTTATATGGAACAGCAACCAGTTTTTTTGTTCTTAGATGGAATTGGTATATTTCTTTGTTTATCCGTATTTTTCTAGTCCCCTGGCACATAAATTATTGCAGCATAACATCTGGGACTGAGACAGGGGGGGGACAAGAGACGTGGTCCTGCACAAGGAAAGCCTCGGGCCACAGCGAGCAGGCATGCTTCGCACCCACCCACATTGCCAAGACCACACCCCCAAAGGGTCACCAGCAGACCGTAACCACCCCGTTGGAGTGAGGATATCCCAGTGGAGAGTGGGGAACCTACCAGGCAAGCCAGCATGGGCGGTTCATCAACAGTGCCGCCGTTCTCTTTTAGCCCCCTGGGCCAGATTACAATATACCATAGAACTTCCTGAAGAGATGAGTCTTCAGCATAGACTTAAAAAGCTAAGTCTGCATCTCTCACATAGGTTGGCAGATCATTCCACAGAATTGGAGCTCTATATGAGAAAGCCCTTCCACCAGTTGTTTGTTTACAAATTCTAGGAATAGTAAAGAGGCTGGCCTCTTGTGAACGTAATGTATGTGAGGGTATGTATGGTTGCACCAAATCAGACAGATAAGTAGGGGAAAGTCCATGTAGTGCTTTGTATGTTAATAGTAAAACTTTGAAATCAGCCCAAGCCTTAATGGGCAGCCAGTGTAGAGAGGCTAAAATTGGGGTAATGTGTTAAGCACTAACTATCTCAGGACATGTGAGTTTAGGGGATATATGCTTCTAAAGGGAGGATTCTGTGATTTGTGTTATAATGGTAGTTTTAGTTAACTTTGCAGCTGTATCAAAAATAAATTTTGGGTTATTTTTGTTCTCCTCAATTAGGTTGGAGAAATAGGCTGATTGGGCAGAAGTAAGTGCATTACAGTGATGTAGAGTATTGTCATTCCAAGCTAGTCTAAATACTTCCAACTTGGTAGAACGCCCTTTCCGTTCAAATCTTTTGGAGGCTTGCTTTAGGGTTCTGGGGCCTCATTAATAAATGTGGCGTACGCACAAACGAAGACGTACGCCGCTCTCTACACAATAAATGGGATTTATAAAAAGCAAACTTGACGGGAAAATGTGCGGTCATTCACGGCAACTCTGACCCAGGCGTACGCACAAAAGCGGGTGAAATGAGAGATGGCGACACCGCCGGCAGATGAATGAAACACTTAGGCTACTGTAGATCTGTCTGAAACTGCAGATTGTTGTGTAAACAAAATCGAAATACTGCCTCTCATTAATAATATGAACATGTCACAAAGCCATGCTTACCAGCCTGCAGTGAAAAACAAACAAAATAAAACAAGATTGTAACGTAAATGCAAATGAAGACATATTTGCAAAAAGAACACTCAAATATATTCTGTAATTATATTGGCATGTTATGTAATTCATCCTCATTAATAATAACGTAAAAAAGAACAAAATCATGTTTAGATCTGATATTCTTGTCGATGTCTCTGTCTGGCGGAGCAGCGAGATAGATAAAATAGATGGTGATAATAAATAGATAATAGATAGATCGATATTCTTTATTGTCCATTAGAGAATATTGTTTTCATAGTATACATGTTGTAATCTGCTACAGAAACATAGAGATCATTTATATACATTTAGTTTGTTTTATTTTTAAATGTGTTCCATCATGTCTTAACCATTTTGAAAGGTGCAAGAAATTCCATTTGCGCAGAACTATATCCCATTTACAATTAGATTAATACCGACATCTGTAGATTATCAGATACAATTGTTAAGATTGTCTTGGAAATATAAAGGTAGAAGACAGATGCAGGTTGAAGAATTTAATTACTCCAAAACGAACACAGGCACGGTCTGAATACAAGCACTATCTTCACAACTGATAACAGGGAATAAATACTAATTGTTGGTGAAGATGCTCCTGTCTCCAATCCTTAAATGCAACATGACAGAATGAACCACCATGAAAAAATGGAGAGAGCGTCTTGGTGCAGAATGCCCAACCTTTACCATGAGGGACCGAGACCCACAAGGACAAGCTTTTCCCTGGCTCAAGGAGGAGTTCATTGCGGGGGGGAACCTCAACCAAATTTTCCCCAAGGAAAATTTCGGGAGGGCACTTATGGCATGTGGAGAACCGCTTATGCCACCATGGTCTACCACTGCCTTCCCAGTGGAGCTACTGTTCCAGCCTGTTGAGGAGGAAAACAATAACGCCCTAGAGCCAGAAGAAGTGTGGAACAGGAGGTTCCTAGAGGGTTGGCTGGGAACAATGGATTTTTGCGGCTGGATCAGGAGGTCCCTTCAGTTGGAAAGTGCCTCCGACTGTACCTTAGGGAGGCTCAACAGGCCGGCATGCGCCTCCAACCATTCCAGGAGAGGACCAACAAGATTTTAAGGACAGCCAATTTACGTAGTGGTAAAGCGTGCAATGATGGGTACTAAACCTGTAATAAAACAAATGGCACTGTCATACACAGCATCAAGAGGTTTTAGAACAGAAGCAGAGGCATGCATATAGATTGTGTCTCCATAATCAATGACAGGTAAAAAAGTGGATTCAACAATTCAAAACATTTTTTTGAGTCAAACATGTTTTGTTTCTATAAAAGAAACCCACTTTAGCTGTTAGTTTCTTTACAAATTCATCAACATGCATTCATCATCAGAAGCGTCATGCACCTATTTTTTTTAAGGGGGCACAGTGTGCACAAAACACGCAAACATGTGCCCACAAATAAAGACATTAAAAGGAAAATCCACTTGGCGCAAAAATCTGAGGGGGCACGTGCAGTTGCAATGGGCATGATGGCTCTGCCTATCATCAATCCAAATCCTCAAATATTTATAAACATGAACACAGTCAATTGAAGCACCATCCAATGTGCAAATACATACATCATCACCTGTTTTATGTTGTCCATTTGAAAAAAGCAGAAGCTTTGTTTTTCCTGCATTAAGTACCAGTTTCAATTCAAGAAAAGCCTTCTGTATGGATATAAAGGCAGATTGGAACTCAAAAACAGCCTGTTCTTGTCACATCCAGCCCGATGAAGGCTGTGATCAGGCCTTGATGGACCTTTTTGTGTTTTGTTACTGCCCTGTGTATATTGTTCCTTCCCCTTGTGTGTTCTATGTCTTTAGCTTGCTTCCTCATGTGTTGTGTTTTGGTTCCCCCTGCTGTCCCTTCTGTCATGTAGGTTTCATTTGTATATTGTCATCACCATGGTTCCCTGTAATGTTGGTTAGTGTCCCTGCTCCTCCCTCCTTGTTGATTCGTGTTCTCAGGTGTGTTGTGTTAGCCTTCGTTTGGTTTAGTATTTAGCCCTCATGTTTTCATGTGTACCCTGTCGATTGATGTCTCCTGTTACGTGTTTCCTGTTGCGTGTTATCCTATATATTCCAGCTTTATGTTCGCTTAGCCCCTTGCGGCAGTATTTTGTTTATATTGAATAAAAGTTCTATTGGACCATTTCAACCTTCGCGCCTGTCTCTACATTCTATGCAAAGGAGGAAATGTGACAAATTAATCGACCCACGACATGAGACAGCGAAGGAGCTCTTTCTTAGCCCAGAGAGGTCTGCCTTCCGAGGGGAATCTCGACAGCCTCAACCTTCAGATCATGGACCAGGCGTGGGCTACTCCCCGGAGGACGTACGCTACGACGCAGAGGGAGTAGCCTGGTTTGGTTGTAGCTGGCTGGAGGAGGCACAGTGGAACTTGTTCCCTTATTGGAGGAAGATGAGGAGGTTCTGCTCTGGGAGACGGAGGAGGATTGCAAGGAGAAGCCTGAGCTCATAAGCGGGTCAGGTTCGTCGGAGGACTGGACTTTCCCGGGCCATAAGGCTAGGCTTTCCAGGCCTCAGACGAGGTCTCCGATCCCTCAGGTTAGGTCCCCTAGCTGTTATCCTAACTCTCCCATGTGTCAGGCTAGCATTAGTAGCCCTCCTAGCTCTCCCGTTTCAAGCTAGTTTTTTTAATAGCTGTATTAGCACCCCTGTTAGCTCTAGTACTAATTCTCAGACTAGTTACCTTTATAGCTCACAGGCTAGTTCTCTCTCCGGCTCCCAGGCCGGCTGTTTCTCAAGCTCACAGGCTAGATCTTCCTTGTCACAGCCTAGCTCTCAGGTTCAGGGCCGTGGTCCGCATTACAGGGCCCCCCGTCTGGGTACTAGCCCCCCTAGCGTGCACGTTAGCTTCCAGGCTAGCTTAATCAGCCTCGCTAGCTCCCGAGCTAGCTGTATTAATGTTCCCTTTAGCTTTCAGGCTAGTGTTTCTGCCCCAGTTTCTGCCCCAGTTTCTGCCCCGGTTACTGCTCCTAGGCCCCCCTTTTACCTGGTGGCGGCCAGCCCCGTTCATGGGTGGGGCGAGGAGGAGGAGGAGATGCCGGCCCTCATCGGGGGTTCACCCCTTCCCAAGATGGTGGACCTCTCCAAGATGGCCGACCTCCCCCAGTATGAGAGCGAAGAGGAGGAGATGCCAGCCCTCATAAGAGGTTCCCCGCTCCCGAAGGAGGACTGTCTCCCCAAGAAACTTTTCGGGGGGGGCTATGTGGGGTGGCAACAGCCGCTTCCTACAGACTGCCCTCCGCCAGAGCCTCCGGCAGCAGTCTGCCCACCACCTGAGCCTTCGGCTGCAGTCTGCCCACCACCTGAGCCTTCGGCTGCAGTCTGCCCACCACCTGAGCCTTCGGCTGCAGTCTGCCCACCACCTGAGCCTTCGGCTGCAGTCTGCCCACCACCTGAGCCTACAGCAGTCTGCCAACAGCCTGGGCCCCTCCTTGCCACTGACCTGGAAGTCCTACTCCTCCCTCCGCCACCAGGGTTTGGCGAGGACGCCTCCTGGGAGGAGTTGGGACCTCCGTCTCAGCCGCCGCTGATCTCCGGACCCCCGTCTCAGCCGCCGCTGACCGTCCCGTCAGGACCCCCGTCGCTGACCGTCCCGTCAGGACCACCGTCGCTGACCGTCCCGTCAGGACCCCCGTCGCTGACCGTCCCGTCAGGACCCCCGTCGCTGACCGTCTCGTCCGGACCCCCGTCAGGACCCCCGTCGCTGACCGTCTCGTCCGGACCCCCGTCAGGACCCCCGTCGCTGACCATCCCGTCAGGACCCCCATCGCTGACGCCCGGACCCCCGTCCGGACCCCCGTCGCTGACGCCCGGACCCCCGTCCGGACCCCCGTCGCTGATGCCACCACCGGACCTCCCAGACACCCTGCCGCCCTGGCCACCTGAGCTGCCTTTCCTCGGGCCGCCTGAGCTGCCTTTCCCCGGGCCAACTGACCAGCTTTTCCCCGGGCTGCCTGAACTGCCTTTTCCCGGGTTGCCTGAACTGCTTGTCCCTGTGCCATTTTCTGTCCCTGTCCCCATGCCAGTCCCTCATGACCCAGGGCCCCTTTCTGTCCCTCATGACCCAGGGCCCCTTTCTGTCCCTCATGACCCAGGGCCCCTCTCTGTCCCTCCTGACCCCGGGCCGCCCTCAGTCCCTTCTGACCCCGGGCCGCCCTCTGTTCCCCCTGACCCCGGGCCCCCTGCCCTGCTTGCCCCGGTCCCCCTTGTTTGGCCCACCCCAGTGTTGTGGGCCTTGTGAGGGGGCTCTGTCACATCCAGCCCGATTAAGACTATGATCAGGCCTTGATGGACCTTTTTGTGTTTTGTTACTGCCCTGTGTATATTGTTCCTTCCCCATGTGTGTTCTATGTCATTAGCTTGCTTCCTCAGGGCTGCCCGTTATGATTGAAACAGTGGGCAGAGCCGTTTGCTCTCAGATTGGGTCTACAGACCAAAAGTTAGTTAACATCACGGAGAAGCTCGCAGCTCTGCAAGGGAAAGTGGATCGTTTAGCAGACCAAAATGGACCAAATTGACTCAAGAGGGACCAGACGTGCAGATTGGTATGCGGCTGCTCCCCAAGAAG
>JACXGM010015094.1:0-21604 GCA_016801145.1 Umbra pygmaea | reverse complement strand
CAACAAGAGAAAGAAAGACAGATACAACTAGAGAAAGAAAGGCAGATACAACTAGAGAAAGAAAGACAGACACAACAAGAGAAGGAAAGACAGATACAACAAGAGAAAGAAAGGAAGACACAACTAGAGAATGAAAGACAGATACAACTAGAGAAGGAAACACAGATACGACTAGAGAAAGAAAGACAGATACAACTAGAGAAAGAAAGACAGATACGACTAGAGAAAGAAAGACAGATACAACTAGAGAAAGAAAGACAGATACAACTACAGAAGGAAAGACAGATACAACTAGAGAAAGAAAGACAGATACAACTAGAGAAAGAAAGACAGATACAGAGAGAGGAAGAAGATAGGAAAAGGAAGGAAGAGACACAAAAACTGATAGAACTAAAGAGGGAGAGAATGAAAGGGGAGGATGAGAGTGTGAAATCAGAGACCAAGTCCCTGGTGGAATCCATCCCTGTTCAACCTGGCCAAGTTCCTCACCCCACCTCTGGCCTCACCTATGTCCCCACCTCTGTCCCCACCATGCAACCCCTCATAGAAGTGCGGTACGATGACTTCTCTGTCAAACAGGCCAAGCCTCTTGTCTCCGTGATCTATGATGATTTCTCCGCCAAGCCCCGGAGGTGGGGGTCTAAGTCCAGGCTCCCTGCCAGCCCAGCCCCGGTCCAGACACCTCCCAGAGTGACAGAGATACTACCTTCCTCACATACCGACCTCCAGACTGGTTTTGACACCCAGGAGCCAGCCCAAGATAGCCTGGCCAGAGTTGAACCTCAACGAGCTGAGAGGGACACATTGATGAGAGAACCTTCTCCAGTGGACTGGATGGAGGAGGGGACAGAGAAGGAAAGGGAGGGTGAAGAAGAGGAGAGTGAAGAAGAGGAGGGTGAAGAAGAGGAGGGTGAAGAACAGGAGGACAAGGAAGATGAGGAGGAAGAGGGAGAATTTAATCTAGACCCAGAGAAGGTAAGCAAGGCTTTGCAACACAAATGTGGACTGAACATCCCATTGGCTTCAGCAAAGCCTGTGTTAGGTACAAATAAGACACATTGGGAGCAATTGTTCACGAAGGAAATGGTGGAGAGGCTGAGTTATTTCAGATACTATTTGAGAAGTTAGGGATTCATATGTTTACTGAAATTGGGCCGGGACTCTCCTTGCCTCAACTTTGAGCTGTAAGCTACTGAGATCTCAAGACAGGCACAATGGATTTTGGCCAGTGGCGGTTCTAGTCAGTTCAACCTGGGGGGGCCAGGCTGGGGCCAGTTCTGCTGGTAAAGGGGCCAGTTACATTAGACATTATTGTTATTCTAGAGTTTTCTTCAATGCATTGCAGGCATTAATAGGCAAAGACCTTATTTACAATCATTCAACACTTTATTCATTATACTTTACAGTTTTACATTTGCATTACATGGCCAGTATCACTTATGTATTAACTGTACACTACAGATCAACTACAGCTAGTTTCAAGCCTTTGCCCTCCTTGAATCTGAATTGCTAACTCTATCATCTGCCTCCATATCTCTCATTACCTCGACCTACCACACCCTCCATCTCCCATCCTAGCCCCCACCCTTTCATACGACATTTCAACATCCTACCTTTAACAATACGGATGCACGTTCCACCGTTTCTTCCGCAAGACGCTTATCACACAGACCCATATCATGTATCCCTGTCACCTCCAAAGTAGCATTCAGGCGTGTGTGCCCAAACCTCAGTCCTGTATCTTCCCCTTTCTAACAGCCCATGCTCTCCACCATGTTCTTCACTACAGTACCTTTCTTACATGCTTCCCTCTGCTTTTCCAAACTCTCAAGCCCTGCTACCCAGTCTAAACCACCTGTCGTCCCAAAGGGATTTGCCCATCTTCCCCACTCTACTCCCACCACTCTCAGCCACCGCATCTGTCTGATCCCAGACAGGAAACAACAGAAACGCAGCACCACTTCAATCTACTCCATCCTAGTAACAACACCATCATCTCAGTTAACATATCTCCCCTCCTTTATACTGAGTCACCACAGCTGAGTCTCAGCGAATCACAGCTCTGAGTGGCTTCTGCTCCTCCACCCATCCCAACCCCATAATCATAGCCATCATCTCAGCCGTATACGGAGACATGACCTGTTAGGTGGTGACATTGAACTCTGGGATTTACACCCTAGAGGTCTTCATCACATACAGAAATGTATATCTGCACCAAAATGTACCTGTGAAATTCCTGACTGACAACAATGAGATCTGTCACTTTAATCAAATCGTTATTCAATCCAAATGGGAAATCAGCCATATCTGAACCAAAATACATCAGAGATGAATGGTAATTCGATATAAATTGTATTCAAGTCAATTTTATCTGAAATAAAAATACACCTGATTTCAAGCAAGCCAGACAATTTGTTTTTAACTTTCTGGCAGTGAAAGTTTAGCCTGGAAATATCCAGACCCAAATCCGGAGGATATAAGGGTCTGGCATCGAGTAATGAAAATGACTCAACTCGAGGGGCGGCACCAAGCATGCATTTAAAAATCTCACTGTACGCAATTGGATAACACTACGACCAATCACAAGTGGGTTTTTGCTAAGCCCCTATGGCGGAGCTAACTGGTAGATTAAACTCTTGCCGTATCAGGTCGGCAAAACAGCAAAAGCGTCCTTCTTAAAAAGGAACAATTCGAGCGCCGTCTTCTGTTCCTCTTTTAGACAAAAAGCCAAGTCTAACTCGTTCATTGTAGCAACCAAAGCCGTTTTAAACAACTGGTGTTCATCCATAGCGATCTTACAACGTTTACTAATGACTTGAGGTCGCACTCGCAGCACTGTCGTCATCCGTTTAACACGCCTCTGGCCCGCCTATATCAGATACACCGATGTGATTGGTGCAGCTCGGCTACAAAGGCATAGTTAATGAGCAGCATTGCCAGAGTAACTTGCTGAGCAAATTCAAATTGTGCTCTCGCGAGAACTCTGGATTTCCAGGGTAGTGAAAGTTAACGATTGACTTACAATTTTATTTAGGCTATACCTTGGCCAGACAAATACATGGTTTATGCTCTAGCCTAAAGCTAAGTGTTTAAAAAAAAACTGAATTGAAATGTCAATTTGAGCGAGGTGTCTGTTTGATTTGAATGTACTACTCATCTCGTATGCAATGTTTTCAGCTAGTGTAATTATTCAGCTAGCATTATATGAACAGCTCAACAGAGCTTCTGAGATTTTTAAAGTAAATATCATTACCTCACAGCTGGTAGGTGGGTTAGGCAGTAATACCGCTCTACACATGGTTTCCCTCCCCTAGCTTATGCCCACATCCACACTGGATGTACATTCCCCAGTGCAACTGCAGGCCCATCTCTACATTCGCCAACCCATAATCATCTAACTTCTGCTCTGTCATCCACCCATACACCCATACCCCCATACACTCTCTATTTGCCCACTCCTCTTTCCCATCACCCACCTATTTCATGGCTGTTGGATGGCTCTCCAAACTTTCCTTTGCATGTTGTGGCTACCTTTGTGTCCCACTAGAAAGTGTGCTGGGTTAGTGTTTACACTTTGTCACTGTATAATAATGACTGTAACGAAAAAATATATGGCCACAAAGAATATATTATTCTTTCGAAAATTATTTCAGACTGCACATTTAGGGGGGCCACAAGGAGGGCCAAGCTTGCTGTCACAGGGGAACTGGTCCCCCTGCCCTTGCCTTCCTCAGATCTGCCACTGTTGTTGGCAGGTATAAAGTTTGAGGTTTGATGACATATGTTATTATATATTTCAGTTTATGGAGTCTGTTAGGGTTTTAATGTAGTCAGGTGGGTGGGACTTCCAACTTCATCCTGTCTGATGAAATATTCTTTCCTTTAGAGTGAAATGCTTGGTTACAAATTCCTTTCTGGTAGAATAATGAAATAAGAGTAAAAATAATACAACAAGAGATCAATATACACAAATGACACTGGTAAGATATGTTCAGAATTAGCAGCAGTGAAAAATAAATAGTATTTACACAGTGACATGTGTCAGTTTAGCCTTTGTGTAGACTTAAGGCTTGTGGGTAGAAAAAGACCTTCCTCTGACAACGTGTGAATTTGAGCTTCTGGTGATGTATTGGGCTGACTGTAGGACAGTTTGAAGCAGGTTGGGTCAACAACAGTGAGAGGTTGTAGGTGTTTGTGAATACACCCAGTAGTTGGTCTACACAGGCCTTTGATCATTAACCTATTCAAAGGCTCTTCTCACTTCACCTACTGATAATATGACTATTTCGTTTTCTGGAATCACAGGCTTGTACTTCTTCACAAATAGTCTTTGTTGTTAATCCATGGTTTTTGGTTGAGAAATGTTTGCATGAATCTTCAATGCATTCATTGATATAATGCATTACTACCGTGGACTACTCGTTTATTTTGACAGGGTTAAAAAAATATATATGTAAAGTGTATTCAACAATATTTTTTTTCATAAATAAATTCTACAAACACAATACAAAAAGGTGTCCCAAATTACACTGAACAAAAATATAAATGCAACACTTTTGTTTTTGCCCCCATTTATCATGAGCTGAACTCAAAGATCTACTTTTTCTATGTACACAAAAGGCCTATTACTCTCAGATATTGTTCACAAATCTGTCTAAATCTGTGTTAGTGAGCGCTTTTCCTTTGCCGAGATAATCCATCCACCTCACAGGTGTGGCATATCAAGATGCTGATTAGACAGTATGATTATTGCACAGGTGTGCCTTAGGCTGGCCACAATAAAAGGCCAATCTAAAATGTGCAGTTTCATCACACAGCACAATGCCACAGATGTTGCAAGTTTTGAGGGAGTGAAACTGACAACTCCCACACAGCCACACAGCCACTCCAACTCAGCCACAACAGATGGATACAGCACCACTGCCAGATCCGCAGCTTCCTGAATTGTTTGTGATTCCTTAGGCTGCATAGCTGGCCGTGATGCTTCTGACTACAAGTCCGACTCCCTAACCGTTGTGCCCTGGAATATAGTTTGGACAGGATATGTGCTGCAAAAAAAATTGTATTTCAACTTCAAGACTTGCTGTCTTGAACACGGCTTCTGGGTGAATAGATTCTTGTTTACATAACACCTTTAATGGTGATATCCATGCTTAATGGTCTTTAGGCCAATCGAGGCCTTTATTCGAGAGGTGTCTGGCTGCAGACCTCACATGTCAGGCTGCTTTTGTTGCAGGCTCCAGTGTCAGGCTGCTTCCAGTGTCAGGACCGGAAATAACAAACTATTTGTGCGTAGTTAATTTGATGTAAGCCTTACCCAAACCCTTACCCTAACCTTAACCACTCAGAAACCTTGCTGTTAATTCAATCTAAGACTTACCCAAACCCTTACCCTAACCTTAACCACTCAGAAACCTTGCTGTTAATTCGATCTAAGCCTTACCCAAACCCTTACCCTAACCTTAACCACTCAGAATCCTTGCTGTTAACTCCATGTAACATGTGTTATATCTACGGTATTTACTGTTCTCGCGGTAATTTCGGAAGTGGGCGTAACTTGAAGGGTCGTGACTTGAAGTCTTGCAGACAGATACTATTGATAAAGTTTGTTATTTCCGGTCCTAACACAGAAGGGCAGCCTGACACTGGAGCCTCCAACGGAAGCAGCCTGACACGTGAGGTCTGCAGCCAGACCCTCTTGCTTTATTTTGCTCATACGTCCTGGCAAAGTAACCCAGTATGCAGTATATAGGTTCTGAACGTTATCTTTTTACTAGGGCTGTAACGGTACACAGGTACGTAACCGTACCGCACGGTACTGGGTGCTATTCGCGGGTTGCACATGAACCTGAATATATAGAATATTAAATTATAAATAAATGATTAGCTACTCTATTTTTTTTTTTCAAAAAATCTGATTCAAATTATTATATTTATGAGCATTTGCTCACAGCGTAATCGACAATGTAATCATTGTTTGCACATTTCCAATTTTGTAAGTGTAACACGAGAGAGGTAGACATACAATGTGGCTCTAATATTGCTAAAGGTCAGTTTTGCTTGTTATTATTATTTTTCTCAGCAGACATGTACAGAAAGCGATTATGATAACATGATGCACACATTCCGTGAATAATTTCCTCTTCCTTTTTGCAAATGTTTTTTTTGCTGGTATATGTTGCACTCTTGAAATAACACAGTCAACTTCAAAGTGTTGTTCTTTTGCAACTTTATATAAGCTCTATATAAACTTTAAATAAAAAATGGATAAGACATGTTCATCTCTAGCCAACTCAGATTCTCTGACAACAAATCAATCTCTTAAATTGTTCACTTACTTCCCAAATTACTGTAATTTTAAAGAGACAGTGCACACTTTTCCAATTTTCCATCTCATTTGAAAAACGCTGTGTTCTTTACAGTAAATATGGAATATAAAACATGTATTATATTAAATATTATTTACCTTCAAGGAAATTACTTGGCCTGGCTACATTAATATTTATGTCAAATTTCCAGGGCGCAATATATGGAAAGTAAAAAATATAGCTATGGGGCAATGCATGTGCAAACTGTTTGTTTTGAAAGCGTTTCCTAAATGTTAGATTTGCTTACTTTGTCCATATAGTCGTTCGGTTGCAGAGGCAGTTGTGGAAACAAACAACTGTCAACTTACTGTACTCAAGCAGCCCTATCAGCATAATCTAATTAAACAACAATCGTTTACGAATTTGAGTGAGATTTAAGTTATAAGATATACAAAATTAGTATTTTTTACTGAAAAATACAGTACACTGAAATTGGTCTTGAATTGAGTAATAAACACTACAAAAGATAATGACTACAAAATAAACATTATCTGAGAATATACACATTTCCAGTTAATTTATATTTACATTTATTAACACAGGTTATTCTCATGAGATAAAATCAATTTTCCAAGAAACATCTATTCCAAGCAAGATAGTTGGAGAAAAACGTTTGTCTGCATTCCTTATAGTAAAATACCATTGAAGAATTCACTTTTGTTTAGCAACATTGTTTGGCCTTTTTGGTTCGAAATATGCGTGACACTTATGTGGAAGCCTATTCGGAATGATTTACATTCTTATCAAACAGCAGTAGCTGCCCTAATTCTAGTGTAGCTTATATCGTTTTATCAGTAAATTATTAGAGTATCATTATGACGGTATGTTTGTCACAACAGCAAAGACTGCATACTTGGCTTACAGTAAGTTTTACATAACATTTTTAAAGGGGAATGAAAATTCTGGAGGCAACTCACTGAAATGTGATACATTTTATCTTGCCATCTGACCAAAATGTAAATTTTTGTTTTTAAAACCGCAAACGTGCAAAGTATGATGTAAATTATGCTAATGACCTCTCCCCCCAAACAAGTAAAAATGTGTTCAGTTGGTACCAAGACACATCTGAACCTGTCATATACATTATGTAGCCACCCCTACTAATGGTGGAGAAGGGGTAATGTTCTGGAGCTTTATTCAGGGTTTGGGATAGGCCACGTAGTTCAAGTGAAGGGTCATCTTAATGCTACAGAATACAAAAACATTTCAGAAAGTTGGGTGCTTCCAACTTTATGGTAACAATTTGGGAAAGGTTCAATTAGTTTGTGTGGATAAACTCGACTGACCTGCACAGAGCCCTGAGCTCAACACCATTGATCACATTTGGAAGGAATTGGAATGGCAATTGCGAGTTAGGACTTTTCCTTTTTTTTGAGTGAATGGGCACAAATTCCCAAAGACACACCTCAAAATTCACTATTATTGGCCATGGTTTTTGAATGGGTTGTCCAACAAGCTCAAACGGGTGTGATTGTCAGGTGTCCACATACTTTTGACATATATGTCGTTGTTTCTCACATTGTTATTTGCTATTTGGGAAAAAACAGAGGCAAATGCAAAGGGGTTGAAAAGTAAAAGAAAATATCAATACTGAGCTTCAGCAAAACCAAACACAGACAGGAACTATGGTAAATACAAATACTAATGAATTATTTGATGCAACTGTAGCTTTTAGACAGTAAATGAAAGCGATCTATTAGTTAGGTGCAATGTCAGGTGATGAAAATAAAAATCAGAACACAAAAGTGTGGGAGTGGGAGGCGACAATAAAGCCTAATTCTCGCCAAAATGCAACCTAAGATCTTTTTTTGAATGTACCCGAGTCAAACTTTTGTTTAAAACATAATTAGGACTGAAACGCCACTTTTAAGATTTTCCCTATTTTTGGTTTCCATTCAATCGCCTTTTGAACGGGAGTTCCAGGGGCACTAATATGATAGCATCAAAATCAATATTTTTAAAACACTAAGAAGGCTCGACACAACATGAAACTTTGCTCGAAGTATCACCAGGGGCTGTACACATGAACTCGAGCATTGAAACATTGTTTGTGTACACAGAATTTACTAAAAGAAAAGGTTTTGTACAACTCTCCTTAGCAGGAGCTGATGAAACAATGTTTCTCTACAGCGACACGGGTAGTACTGTAGCTCACGTTGTTTGGAACTATTCGAGGTCTCCATGGCCCACCATTGCTGAAAGAAACTGAAGTGAATGGAGAAGATGCATCTCTCTCTTTTTTTTATTATTATAATTTTTTTACTTTTTTATTGAATGATTTTATTGAAAACATTTGCAGATACATACAATACATACAAACACACACACAACTACAGAATAAATACATAAATAATAACATATCCCAGGGAATCTACCATGTCCAGCAAGGCTAATAGGTAAACAGTCCAAATCAGAGCATCTATCAGTTAGGATAGTTGTAATATAATTTAGTCACATGAGGCCATGAAGGTTGAATAAATCTGCACAGTCTTCAGAGCGTTACAGTTCTTTGAATATCTTATGGAGACCAAATATTCATCGACCTCACTCTCAAATTCAGGAAAGAAAGTTTTAGAGCCCCTGAATTTACATTCATGGATGTAATATTTATCAAGTACAAATAAACGATTTATAATTTAAATATTTTCCTTCCTTGTCCGTTTGGGCTGTATTACACCAAAGAAAATATCCTTAAAACAAAATTTGATATCTGTAACAAAATAAGTTTGGATAAATTCAAGGAAATCTGACCAGAATTTCTTTATATAGGAACATTTCCAAAACAAATGAGAAATACTTTCATAGGAGCTTTTCAGAAAGAGCATTCAATTTGAATATCTGGTTTATACCTCTTAAGTACACACTTTGCTGGGTAGAATCTGTAAATTACCGTAATTTAAACGTAACTTCTCTCACTTTATTAGTAAGTACATATTTGAAGGGTAGGCCTAAGGAACAAACTTTTTTCCAAGGCACATTCTCTATTAAACCATTCCAATATGGGTTTATATAAGGAATAGTAACAAACTATTTTTGGTATAAAGCCCTAATTTATTTATTTTTAGTCCGGCGCTCCACATGAAAGCATAAACTCCCCACAGCAGTATCAGATAAATCAATGTTGTGAGTCAGTGGCCATAGGAAAATAAATGCCCCCCAGCAGCATTCTGAGTTCAGAAGGAATTGCATTGAAGACAATTGCATACTCCTTAACCGAAAAAGGAATTTAGAAATTTCTTTAAAAATTTGGAGTAACTGTACAGTTTGCCATTCTTGTCAACAAGTAAAATATTATTCCTGTACTAGTTTTCAAAAAATAAAGATTTGTTTTTTAAGAAAATGTTCTTATTATGCCAAGTATAGTATTAGAGGCGAGAAGTTATGTTTAACCCATTTGTGACGGATGCTCCACGGTGAAACATTACATCTCCCGCTGGTTACTGCATTGTGCAACACAGAACCTCCTGCTGGCGAAGCACCATTTTGTATTCGTCATCCTTTTCATGATGCATGCATCATAGAATGTAGTGTCATTGGTTCAAATACACATGGCAGTTTCTTGTTGATTTTTTAAAGACAACGTGACCACCCAAATGTACTGCGGTTTGCTGAAATTTACATCAATCAATCAGACATACACATGGATTTGTTTTTGAAAATGGCTACGACAGAGGAGGATTTTGACAGCGATGGCATGGAGTTGGAAGAAAGTGACAAGTTTTATAGGGAAGTGGTAGAGGATTATCTGCCACGCAATGCAAAGCAGTTCACCCGCAAACCGTATTTTTACAGATGAGCTTTGGGACACTAAAACTAATCAGTACACCGAACATAATGAATAAATAGCATAATAAATAGTAGAATAATTATGGTGATAATTGTTGATAATGATAATAATAAATACAATAATGTTAATTAATAAATACAATACTCGCATAATGAATAAATAGCATAATACATTTTAATACAATAATGACATAGTGACTAAATAGCACAATAAATAGTAATATAATGATGGCATAATGAATAAATAGCAATAAATATAAATACTATAAATATACACAAATAACATAATACATGTAAATAAATACAATGATGGAAATAAATGTTAGGCTTATAATGGTTGTGTGTGTGTGTCTCAGTCAGTCAGTCAGTCAGTCAGTCAGTCAGTTAGTCTGTTAGTCAGTTAGACTGTTAGTCAGTTAGTCTGTTAGTCAGTTAGACTGTTAGTCCTTTTGCTTTGATCACACTGGGGTGAAATCTCGAGATAAGCCTTAAGCTTAGGGGTTGTGCATCCCATCACTACAGTTCTGTGTATAGAAATCTACCTTATGTGTACTGTATGTTGTTTTGTAGTTCATAATGCTTAAGTTGTAGTTTTAAGCACATTCTTTAAGTAAGAAATGTATCTTCCTGCATTTGTGATGTTGGGATTACAAGTGTGTACGGTAAATGGTAAATCAAATAGTTAAAATGGAAAGACGCTCCTGCCCCATGCAGCCATCTAATATATGGCCATACATATGAAAAATCTTAACATATATGTGAAAATATATTAACATATAAATTAATTACATATTTAAATTCATAAATCTAATATATGGGCATACATATGAAAAATCTTAACATACATTTGAAAATATATTAACATATAAGTTAATTACATATATAAATACATAAATCTAATATATGGCCATAGATATGAAAAATCTTATCATATATGTGAAAATATATTAACATATAAGTTAATTACATATTTAAATACATAAATCTAATATATGGCCATATATATGAAAAATCTTAACATATATGTGAAAATATATTAACATATAAGTTAATTACATATTTGAATACATAAATCTAATATATGGCCATACATATGAAAAATCTTAAACATATATGTGAAAATATATTAACATATAAGTTAATTACATATTTAAATACATAAATCTAATATATGGCCATACATATGAAAAATCTTAACATATATTTGAAAATATATTAACATATAAGCTAATTACATATTTAAATGCATAAATCTAATATATGGCCATACATATGAAAAATCTTAACATATATGTGAAAATGTATGACCATATATTTTGATTCCAAATTTTAAATTACAAAATGTGTAAATATATGTCACATGTATAAAAACTGGATATTTTTGTATATTTCGACATATGTGTACCATACATATGATGATGTTTCCACCATATATACCGATATTTGACATATAAGTATACATACATATATGGCCATATATTAGATTTCCGTATGGGATACATTTAAACAAGATTTTACCAAATATATAATTGACATACACGTCATACCCCTACTTATCATCACACATACAGGGCTGTATATAACATCAATATCTCACATATAAGCATTCATTTCAAATTTGTGGAAGAATTGTTAACTGACATAAGGCAAGAATAAATGTAGCAGTATTTCTGTATTATTTATTTACATAATCTCATATGTACATGACATATATTATACATTACATCACTTATACACTTTGTAAACCATAGGAAAATGCAGATATGGATGTCAAATGTGTAAATGTATGTCACATATATAAAAACTGCCAATTTTTGTATATTTCGAAATATATATACATATATATGTGATGATTTTTACGCCATATATGCCGACATAGGACAAATAAGTTATACACATACTGTACAGTATATGGCCATATATTAGATTTCTGTATGGGTCCCTCATGCCCATAGTTTCCTAACTGATCCCAATCAGAATCGATTATAAACGTCTGTGTTTAAGCTAAATATAGACCAGATTTAGTAGAGTCCAAATTCATGAAATGTCCACACCAACAAAATAAATGGCTGCTCTAAACAAGACAAAAAAAGAATATGAAAAATATGTTGTAATTGATGCCTTCTTAGTGGGAAGTCAGATTGTTTTTGTCTGTGTGTGTGTGTGTGTGTGTGTGTGTGTGTGTGTGTGTGTGTGTGTGTGTGTGTGTGTGTGTGTTTGTGTGAAATCTAAATTGTACTTTCAAGGTGTGTCATTGGGTAATGATACCGTGCGGCATGCCGTTGAAACCAGCAGCTATTCATCAGCTGCCAAACATGACTTGCTCTGCCTGCTACAAAGATTCAAATAGAGGTGTGTAGTTATTAACAGTCTTTCTCTCGCTGTCTCTCTCATGCACATATTCCCTATCTTTCATTTTCTCTAAACCTCGCTAACTCAATAAACTTAAGCACCTCTAAACGTACACCTTACCCTGATAACTCAACCTGTTACATTTTGCTCCAAATGTAACCCCTAAACCAGAAATTGTATTTTTCCTTTTGGGAACAATAATAAAACCTGAAATAAGGTTTAGTTATCTTTGTGTGTCAATGAAAATGTCCATGAAATATATACATTTTATGTTTGGTTGTAGGCTTCACAATGTTCTTTTTTGCAGTCGTGGAAACAAAATCAACATTGTCTTCTCACTGTATTTAACCAGCTCTTTTATGAGCAGAATCTGATCAGGCAAAGGAAATTTCAAGAGCGATAGCTGTGTATATAGCTGTGGATATGCACCCATCTTTTGCCAATTCAACTAAAAACAAATATTTCCTAACTGTTTTCAACCAATCTTTCACTTTAAGGTTCCAAAAATGTACCACACCATGACCCTAAATCAGCAATACATACTGTACTGTAGGTTAGGCTTGCCGTTACACCCTAATGAGCTACAGTTGTCTGTTCAAATCTTTAAAATGATGTAAGCTACATACAGTATGATCAAGTACATTAGAGCCCACTAATGTCATCTGTGCTGGAATGTGAGGACCTAGGGTCTAATAGGGTCCAGGAATAGTGTATGGTGCTTCCTGTAAGGGTTTGTGTTTTGAATGTCTTTTCAGAACCTGCATGAATAAACTCCTGAAGTGCATCTTTCATAAAGAAATTCCCATGGGCGAAATAGCTAAGTAGACTGAAATGTCCCCACATCCACTGTGTGTGTTGCGTACACATTAAAGTGCAAAAGAGAAAGCAAGAGCTTTTTAACCTCTACGAGAGGGTACAACCGTGAGAAGCAATAGGAGGAATTACCTTTATTTTACATAAGCATTTACATAACATTTAAATGTACATTGGCATGTACAGAGTGATGAGCCAAAACAGGATTGTGAACTTGAAATTAGGGATTTGTCTACATGGGAAGGTGACTAGTGCCTTATAAGTGGTTTCGCTACACAATGCTGAATAATTATATTTTCTGTTCTTCTTCCACGTCATTCACCTTTTATGCAATCACCTCAAAAGGAAGGGAGGTGTGTCTCCTGCTGACACACTATTCCAGTTCTGGATAGAACCAGTTTCTCTGCCACTATCATTCAGTACGGCCTTGTTATTAGGCAATAAGCATGCTTAATATATTTCTATTCTATATCTTTATCAGCAATTATAAAAGTCAGCCATGTTTTTTGTTTAACAACAGACTTCCCCATTTTCCACTGACTGTCCATGTTTTGGTGGACTGTCCTTGGCTTAAGCTTTCATGTGTTGCTGGTTGTTGCTGGTTTGCTCTGAGAAAGAGAAAAGTTAAATCACATGTGATCAAGAATTAGACACATACGTGTAATGAAAATTGCAGGTAAAAACAATGGTCTTCCTGTACCAAAATTGACTGGTTCCACTGAACTTTTGTCAACAAGATTGTTTACACCCATGCCCAGAAATTGTTTGATTGCATAATGTTTTCATTACAGCATAAACATTGGCTCTTAAACGTAATTACATTGGAAATTCCTAGACATAGGCATTGAATTGTTTTGACAATAGAAATAGAATGGAAAGAAAGTCTTAACTTCTCAAGAAGTCTCTGAAGAATGAGAATGAGGATGTGGTGTATGGTCAATATTTCAGGTTAAGTGCTGTTCTTTGGCACAAAGCATTGTACATTGACTGGATACAGCCTTAGCCATGCTATATTAGCCAAACAAACCACTAAGGTGCCTTATTGCTATTATAAAGCAGTCCCAATGCAATTTGCTTATCAACCAGCTAATTAGAATCTGATTGCTTCATCAGGGTTGGTATGGACACAGCCAGGACAATAGCTCTCCGGGAGCAGTGTTGGAGATTACTGCCCTAAATGGACAGATACAAAACCGTACTGAGAAAGTTGCTGAACTAGGAAACCTTATCTTTAGGTTTGGAATTCCCAACTTAATAACCTTTCCTGCCCATAGTATAATTACCTAGCAAGCAAACTTGTCGGAGTATGCTAGTGTCAGAGAGCTACATATGTGAGTCCTTCTAAAGGCTAAGCAAGTTTACCAAGATAATGAAATTGTAGTTTCCACTTCAAGTATGTCCAGTTAGATTTTCAGGCCTACATCATTCTGCGTATTCCTCCATCACATATTCTCCTGAACTTTATCACAATCTCTTTGGACTGGCATCGACCTGACAAAAATAGAGTGCTCTGGAGCAGGTTTTCAGCAAGGATGTCTCTGTACATTGCTGCATTCATCTTTCCCTCGATCCTGATTAGTCTCCCAGTACCTGCTACTGAAAAACATGCTCACAGCATAATGCTGCAACCACCATGTTTTACTGTAGGGATGGTATTGGCCAGGTGATGAGCGGTGCCTGGTTTCCTCCAGAGATGGCGCTTGCCATTCAGCCCATAGAGTTCAATCTTTGTTTCATCAGACCAGAGAATTTTGTTTCTCATGGTCTGAGAGACCTTCAGGTGCCTTTTGGCAAACTCCAGACTGGCTCTCATGTGCCTTTTACTGAGAAGTAGCTTCCATCTGGCCACTTAACCATACAGGCCTGGTTGTTAGAGTGCTGCAGAGATGGTTGTTCTTCTAGAAGGTTCTCCTCTCTCCACAGAGAAACACTGGAGCTCTGTCAGTGACCATCAGGTTCTTCGTAACCTCCCTGACTAAGGCCCTTCTCCCAAATCGCTCAGTTTGGCCGGGTGGCCAGCTCTAAGAAGATCCATGTTGGTTCCAAACTTCTTCCATTTACGAATGATGGAGGCCACTGTGCTCATTGGGACTTTCAATGCTGCAGATATTTTTCTGTACCCTTCCCCAGATCTGAGCCTCAATAAAATTCTGTCTCTGAGGTCTACAGTCAATTCCTTATACTTCCATGTCTTGGTTTGTGCTCTGAAATGCACTGTTAACTGTGATATAGACATGTGTGTGCCTTTCCAAATCATGTCCAATCAACTGAATTTACCACAGGTAGATTCCAATCAGTTTGTGGAAACATTTCAAGGATGATCAGTGGAAACAGGATGCTCCTGAGCTCAATTTTGTGTGTCATGGCAAAGGCTGTGAATTCTTATGTACATGTGTTTTTTTTCTTTTTTCTTTTTAATGAATTTGCTAAGATTTAAATATTTCCTTGTTGTTTTTCCTTGTTTCTTCCTTGTGGGGTTGTATGCTTTCATGTTAAAGAGGAAACTCGGATTAAAACATGCTTTCATTATTTTAACCACAGAATCAGGGAACCAGGAAGCAAAAACACACACAGAGGAATTATTTGAATCTCTGTTGACAGGAATTTATTTAATAAAAACACATGTAGAAAAGATGTGTAACATTTAAAAAAAATATATATATATATACAGTATACACGTGTATGTCCGATACTGATTCCCTACATTATGTGCAGTTTTTCTTTACAGGCAAAAGCTCAGACTAAAATTCATAGTTTATGTTAAAGAAGGACCAGGGCAAACATTGAGATGCACAACTCATCATGTCCTCCCTTCAATTCGATTTTAAATGGCAAAAAGTCTTTGTATTTAGACAGATGTGCCTGGTGATTTGTGAACTTGGATCCAAACAATTGGGGAATTAGAAACAAAGAATCCCAGGTGTGAAATGTTATTTCAAGACTAAAGGTCAGGAGATTACAACTACAAGCAGAGAAAGCATGAAAATATGTCAAAATGCAGAAATGGGTGATTCTTTGTTTGTTGCGCAAGATGCTGGCTATTAGAACAATTTGAAAATGAAAACAAACGCTACACATTTATAGGCTCTGATTCTGTAATATATTTCTACCAACGTTTTGACAGCTATTGTAAGCTGGGTATCATGTCAAACAATACAGCACACATGTTTGTATAGGATTTCATAGGACATATGTATGTTTGTAATCCTAACCACGGTATGAGTTATATGTGAACGTATTAGAGGAAAACATACCACACATTCTCCTGTCATTCTCTGGAATTAATCAGGGATTTTCTTTGCACATTTGCCATGAAGTTTGTATAACAGCTTGAGCCACACCCATTGAAGTTTTTCATTCATTTTAATGAAGTAGTAAATATCTTCTTTTCAAACTTCTGTGAGTTCATTTGAACATTAGTAAACACACACAGAAACGGTGCATTCTGACTTATAAAGATAAGGACACAATAAGGAGAAATGTTATTTGCGTAATGACATCGTCATTGATATGATCCTCCATTTTAAAGTTGCCATTTGTAGAATTGTCATGGTCTCCCTTACGAGGACCTGACATATTAGTTTAGTTGATCACCTGTATGTATTGTTTTAGTTTCTGCCTGTGTAAATTGTATTCTGTTTTCCAGCTCCCTTTTCACAAGATACATTCACATGACTTGCTTTCTCCAATTCATGTAATTAGTAATGTATTTAAGTTCAGTTTCAATGTGGTTTATCTGTTGATTATTGTTTTCCTGTCCAGTGTTGTGTGTTTACAGAAGATTTCTATATACTGTTGTTTTACACCTCGACTGTAGAACTACTTTCTCATTCAGTGACCAGCTAACAAACACTGGAAAAACTATATTTATTGATATTTTCAAAAACAAAAAAGCTATTTATATGGGATACTGATTCCCTACACTATGCCTACACTACCCTTTTTGTAAACAAACGCACATCTTTAAATGCATATTTTATATTAAAGAAGGACCAAGGAAAACATTGCGATGTACAATTCCTAACTACAATTCCATTTTAAATGGCATATAGTCATTTATTTAGACAGCTGTGCCTGGTGATTTGTTAAATTACAAATGATCAGGTTACAATTATGCTCTCCCAATATCAGGATACCAGCATTAGCATTCTGATATAGCAGCAAAACTCACAATGTGGATGTTGTCAATGGATATAAACCTATTGCAGATACAATTCACTGAGTCATTTACCATTCAGGCCAGTAGATGGGGTTAAATGACCATCCTACAATTACTTGCATAAAGGCTGACATTTCCATTCAGTGTCTTGTAGACTGTACACTGACTGTAAGCCCGAAAAGTTGAAATCAATTAAAGAAATTGAGGTAACCGATTGCCTTAAAAACTTTAAGTAATGGGTTTTTGAAAACTTTAGTGCATTTAACTTTAAAAAAAAAAAAATTCCACCTCTCATGCATTTAAGTTAAATGCACTCAAGTTTTCAAAAACCCATTACTTAACGTTTTTAAGGAAATCGGTTACCTCAATTTTTTTAAGTGAATTCACCTATCAGGGCTTACAGTGTACTGGGCGTCTCAAATGTAACTAGATTCATACATAATCTAATTTGAAAGGTTCTAACAATAAGCATTGTCAAAGTGGGGCTGAAAATGTGTATCCACTTTAAACAATGCTCAATCCATATGGGATGTAATTAGGTTTCATAACCAGCTATCGGGAGAGGGGAAATGTAACTTCTAGGAGTTTGAGAGTCTGAGGCCACTTGCTGAGGAGCCAATCATCAGAAGCTCATTCTGAATGACTGACCAATTAACTGATTGGCTGACAGATCAACGATAGTCTGTAGTACTATAAACATACAGTGCTCTCCGCGATTGTTGGTACCCCTAGTAAAATTAGAAAAAAAGGTTTAGAAAAAATGCATCTTTTGGCGAATTGGTGTTGTCACAATTACAAAATTACAAACACCCAACCATTTAATTGCAGTATATTTATTCAGAGAAAAATAAATCTTTCATTGAGAAATATGTATGTGAATAATTGTACTTCAATTAAAGGTTGGATGTTTGTTAATTTTTCATTGTGACATAACGCCAATTCACCAAAAGATGCATTATTTCAGACCCTTTTTGCTCATTTTACTAGGGGTGCCAATAATTGTGGAGTGCATTTTAAATGAAATGTTACAGTCCTCTGTCTACCCCCACATACATCAATGTTCAACAACCTTAATAGCTCTAACTCTCTATTGCTCAGCCCCTTATCACTCCTCCCCTTGTTGCAAGACTGTTTCTCAGACACACACACACACACACAAACACACCCCCCCCACACCCACACGGAAACAGTAAGAGTAATAAGGCTAGAGGGGAAGGGCTTATCGTCTGACAGGAAAGTTCTCCCTGTCCTCTTCTCTTCTCACCGTCTCTCACACATACACAAACAGCCTGTGACTCTCTCCCTCACATACTCAGACGTACTCAGTCTTTCTCCCTGGCGATATCCAATCTATCTCTAACATCGCCTAAACGTTCGCTTTTTCATTTGGGCGCTCCGGCCCTTCACCTACAGTCCAGAGAGAGGCCTAGCCTCGTCATTTTATGGGATTCTCCACCTTCCTTCCTGAGTCCAGCATTGTTTGCTGTTGTCTGGGAAGGCCAAGAACATCCACTCAGCTCTGTGGAGTTAAGAGCAGAAAAGTAATCTTAACTCTCCTGGCTTGACATTAACGGAGACCTTGATCGGACAAGATTCACAGATTTTCCTGTTTCTCTGGATAGAAATACAAGGAGTGGTGTGAGATTCTGGGAGTTGAAGGACTTTGATTGCACGCCCGGAGAGGCGGACAGGTTTGATGGGTGTGTGTGAACGAGATAACGTGTTAGAGCAAGACAGAGACGGGTATGGAGACCGAGAGGGCATTTCTTCAATGATTTACTTACAAAAGTATCTAACAAACGGTCATGTAGTTGCCTGTGTGTTGTTTTTTTGACCGTTGGCTTGTTTAAACGACTGATAAGGCTAATAAAAATAGTTGTTCCAGGAAATAGGAGTGAGGTGTATTCAACAGAAGGACATGGGGAGATAAGATGAAGGCTACCCTAGCAGCACAGTTTGGTCATCAGTCAGACTTTAAAACTACACTCAAACTGACTCTTACCTAGCTGTCAGTGAGGAGGGCATTTTCTGCTCCTGCAATTTTTTATCTTTAGTCTCTGAAAGTAAGAACCTCTGATCTGTTAGAGGGGATCCTCTCAGCCTCCACATTCCCAAAAAGTAATACACCCTTGGCTATCACAGTCTGCTGGTTTCCATGGTGAGCAGGTGGCCACAGTGACGCCCCCCCAGATTCATCCCGGTATCATACAGCCATGCAGTACCTGGGTGCTAAGTTTTCCTCTGCCCAGGTCCAGGTCACTACCTTGGTAGGCAGTGTGCGTCGCTCCTTACAGGGGGCACTGAACCTAGTCTTGGGACATGAGGAAGAGGAGGAGGAGGGGGGACAAGAGGAGAAGAAGGATGAAGGAGAAGGCGAGGGCAAGAGGATTGAGAGAGCTGCCACTCTGCGTAACTTTGCCTCCCGGAGCCGCCAGTCCCTGAGTGGGTTCTCAGCCAGGACTCGCCAGCGCATGACGCTACGTAGACGGACAACGGGCAGCAGCACTGTAAGAGAACCCACCGGAACGCTGTTGTCATCCATTACCAGCCTCGTGTTAGAATGAACTGAAACTTAGACAGGGCCTCTTCTTCATTAACCTTTTACACCTTCCGCCCGCGCTGGCCTTCCTTTCACCCATGACCAGCATTAGCACGCACGCCGGATGCCCGTGTGTCTGTGTCTGTCTGTGGGGTACATGCCGGCTATGAATGCATGTTCAGCTACACCCCTCCTACAGCACGCTGCATGTCCTTGTATAGTCTTTCTATTCTCTTTCACTGCAGTACACATTTAGCTGAACCACATGGCTAGATGTTTTGCTTTTATCTAAACAGAGATCACTGTGGTCTGTATATTGACATGCAGGCAAATAGATAGAATGTGTTTGGGTAGAGCAATACTTAGCTCCCTTTACCACCAGTCCGTCAGTGCTTTTTTATTCTCTCAGCTTTGTGTCCTTGCATATCATTTTATCCAGCATGAGGCCTGCTGAAGTGAATGACTGAATACATGCATAGGTATTTCCATGTGTGTGTGTGTGTGTGAATGTGTTATGTATCACTGTAATGTTTAGAGGCCAAACTAGTTACTGCAATGCTGTTGTATGTCTGTATGGTTGGCTTTAACCCCCGTGTATATTTGATGCTGATACAATGAGTTGATGACAGGGTTCTAAAAGGAATCCTTCTCTGTCTGGACTTGTAAACCCCCCCCCAAAATGCAACACACCTATGCTGTTTTGTTTGCTCAAGTAGTTGAGTTGTGTCATAACATTTCTCCCCAAGACGTTAACTTTTCAAATCGTACTGGAAGCTCCCATACATTAATATGTGCATTTTCCACTTTATGAGTGTCTGCTTAGTAGCTAATATAATTCATTAATAATAATTTATTTAATTTATGAAGCACTTTTCATTATAGGAAAATAATCTGACAATTAATACGAAACATTGTCTATTATTATAATATGAATGATGTCTTTATTTGAATTATTTCTATCGATAGTTAGGGTTTTTTTATGTGCATGACTGGCTCTTGATGTATAAAGGAAACAACAAACATTCAAACCACAACTTGGTATGAACTGAGTATAGCATTATGTGAACATTTGATCATTTCCTTTCTTCCTTTCACCCACCTTCATTTCCATAGTAAGCTTTGTATTAAACAGGTGGAACATGCTGGGCTCAGGGCGAGCTGCATTCATGCATTCTATATCTGCTAATGTACATTACCTATCAGACAGGGTTGTGAAGGATCTAACTAAACCTGCTAATGTACAGTACATATCAGACAGGGTTGTGAAGGATCTAACTAAACCTACTAATGTACAGTACATATCAGACAGGGTTGTGAAGGATCTAACTAAACCTGATAATGTACAGTACATATCATACAGGGTTGTTAAGGATCTAACTAAACCTGATAATGTACAGTACATATCATACAGGGTTGTTAAGGATCTAACTAAACCTGCTAATGTACAGAACATATCAGACAGGGTTGTTAAGGATCTAACTAAACCTGCTAATGTACAGTACATATCAGACAGGGTTGTTAAGGATCTAACTAAACCTGCTAATGTACAGTACATATCATACAGGGTTGTGAAGGATCTAACTAAAC
>JACXGM010015093.1:0-21578 GCA_016801145.1 Umbra pygmaea | reverse complement strand
TCCATGTCTCTGAGTATGTTGGGGTAGAAGTCATCACACGCTTGGGGATGGCACCTTCATGATCCCGCTTAGTCAGCACCTCAGCGTAGGTGTTGTGGCCATTCCATGGGATGGTAGTGTCTGAAACTGCCACCTGGGACGACGGTACCAGGAACGAGTCCAAATATTGTTCACCATCCTGTATTTTGTAAAGGGTGGATTATTCTATTATTAAAGGGGGTATTAATCTGACATCATACTCTCTAATTTGAGGACACTTCAACCAAATATAGACAGAACGGTAAATTGTGTATTTCGTAGAATTTTGATGAAAAAAATTCTCTGTCACTGTCCTCCTTAAAAAGGCTGTTGAACATGTATTTCATGATTTTTAGAAAATCATTTAGTTGGAACAATGATTTCCTACATTATGCAGTTCTTATTTTGCAATTTGAACAGGAACTGCAATCAGGAGTTGATGAGTTGTTCTTCCAAAGTGTTTGCCAATGTGTATGGGCCGGTCCATCTTTTATATAATATATGCATAAAGCGCTGTATATTGTAGGAAATCATTATATCATATAAGTCTTATTTTTCTATCTTTCAAATTTTAAGAAGTGCCATTTTTACAGTGTTGGTAATCTTTGAAATGGAAAGATGTTCGATTGTAACACAATAGCACCTTTCTATCTTGGTAAAAAAAGTGATTTGAACACTGATTGAATATACTGTAGGTTTATACTGAATTAAAGTGTCTTGATCTGTGATTTTGTGGGTAGTACACCTTCCAGCCTTGTCACCTTCACCTAAACTCATCTATGTTTTATTTGAATTGTTCCAGGCCTCAAAGCTCATTGTCACTTTTGATGAACATATCATCAGCAACAACTTCAAGTTTGGAGTGATTTATCAAATGTTTGGCCAGGTAAAGTTATCATGTTGTTATCTCATCATTCTCCTATTCCAGGGGTTACAGTATAACAAAGCAGAAAAAGGAAGCATGGACGAGTTCGAGGGCACAGTAAACGATTCATAATAACACAGTCAATTGTTCATAATAAAACTGTAAATGGTTCATAATAACACAGTTAAGATAACACATAGCCACTGTTGACATTGACGTCTTAGCACTGTTGACATTAACCTCAATGCTGCTGCCAGTTCTGCCATCGTTTACCTTTTTCTTCTTCTTCTATTGCGTAGAGATATCAAAGTCGGTAGCCTCTCCTCAGTTGCGACACCTCTGTTCAGGAGAAGACTGCAACTTGTGTCGCAAGCACCACGCACAAGTATAGTTACAGCGCTCCCATGATGTCACTTTGGCGCGCGTCAGGTCGTCAACAGCTAGTATACTGCAGGCTTAAGTCGCTGCATTGCAGGACAGATTATGTCATGATAGTCAGTGGTTGAAGCCTGACTATGTGTTGTCTGACTTTTCCCTGAACTCCAGTACTAGGCAGCGCAAATTAGCACATCGCTGCCTGGGAATTGGGATAGATAAGTTGGATGATTTACCTTGCCACACCGCTCTTCAGCAACTATTTATTTAGCCTATCTAGTTTTAAAGGAACTATTGTGACAATGTTGCATTGGGACCAATGTAAACATTGCCAGTAAATGGTTGAACAAAATGAATGTTTTCCAAGAGCATGAAGATGTCTGGGAACCACAGGCATTGGATATTCACATGTCAAACTATGAAATGAGAAATATTAATTGCAAATGGAAAGAAAACATGACAGAAAATATATGTATGAAAAGATACATTTTTGTCATTCAGCACACACTCTTACCTAGAAGGACTTACCGGTAATTAGGGTTAACTATCCCTGACAGCTTTTGGGATTGGATAGAAACATTTGGGATTGGATAGAAACATGCTTCAACTGCTATGCAATCTGTCAACCCAAAGATTATTATAACAACTTCAAAGAAATAGTTACAACAGTACTGATAATACTGAAAAGCCCCCTGTTGCTATTTTTAAATATCTGTACGTGGTACCCCTCAAGCCTTTATGGTAGGAAATTTAAATCAATTTTTATTACTGCAACTTCCTGCTTCTCATTACAGTACATGCCAGCTTTGCCAATGGCAGAGTTTAGTTGTCTGAGCCTCTACCTCAATACTCTTTTCCTGTTAAAACCAGATGTTTTAGTTCCTCTTCAGTGGTTTTAACGATACAGTCTGCCATTTTGGCCACTGGTTGTAAATGTGGTGCTATTGAGCTAAAAAGGGTTCCCAAAAATGTTGTACTATACCATCATGTACTTAATGTGTTCTCTGTCATGATTTGTGCCCAATGTCATCTAAACAACCTGACTTGAATCTGCTTAGAGATTATGTACATATAAACAGCATATTACACATCCAGGCAAAAATGGGAGGTTTAAAACATTATTTTGATAATTACATTTGTAATTTCCCCCTGCAGACCACAGAAGAAGAACTGTTTGGGAACAACAATGAGAGTCCTGCATTTGTGGAATTCTTGGATTTTCTGGGCAACAAGATTGAACTTCATGACTTTAAAGGGTAGGAGTTGCAATAGAATAGCGTTGCCATGCAGATGATATACTGGTCATTACAACATTGATGATGACACTGCAGTTCTTTTATATATATTATTGCTAAGTTGCTGCCTTGCAGAACAAACTATGCCACTATAGTCAGTGGTTCGAGCCTGACTGTGGCTTCTCCGACTTTTCCCGGTCCTCCAGCGCGAGGTATCAGATGTTGGCATAGCACTGCCTAGTATTTGGCATAAATAATACCTTGCCATTTCGTTCTCCAGCGACTAATTTTGTGCAGATCAGGCTCCTGTAAATTAAATCACAGAAGTATGGTGAACGTAATAATCCTGTACATGAACTGACTAAAGGCTTCCGGGTTGGATGAGCAGTGCGAAAAGAATCAGGGTCCTAGCATTCTGTGCATGATGGAGGGCTGCATGAACAGACTGCTTTACCTTGTGACTGCAGGTTCAGAGGAGGTCTAGATGTTACCCATGGCCAGACTGGAACAGAGTCAGTCTACACTAATTTTCACAACAAGGAAATCATGTTCCATGTGTCGACCAAGCTCCCATACACAGAAGGGGACTCACAACAGGTAAATTCACAAAGCTTCTCAACATTTCACTCAGTGGACAATGGACTAGGGACTAAAGAATGAAAGAGAGTAACATGTTGACTCCAGGCTATTGTAGACGTAATGGGCAGAGTTATCGATAGTTTGGTAACCTGAGGCTACTCAGTCATCTTAAAGGCGCTATCCTTTCTGTAACATCATGTCCACCCATAACTAGATGGAATGTATATTATACTTTAGTCTTTACCGAGCTGGATAGCTGTATGTACTGAAAACAAATCTATATGTATGGACTGAAACAAATTCAATAATTAATATTCATGAAGTAGCCTAATGTACAGCTTTTGCTGATGAAATATGCCTGGTTACCCTAAGAAGCATATTTATGTTGTTGCATGTACTACTTGACAAACAATCAATTTATTTGTGATTGGTAAAATGAAGCTGATTGTTTTAACCATCCAAACAGCATTGATACATCAATACATGTGGATGCGAAACAAAATAGCCTCCAAATATACCTGGCACGGACACTTATCACATCATCATGTCAGGTCACTGTTTTTTTCTCTCCTGTCTGCTTTTGCCTGAAATCATTATATTTCATGTGAGAAACTAGGCATGGCAATTATGTTGTGTCTCATTTCATGAGTCTAGTTGCTTGATGCTTTGTTCTGCCTTTAAGGGTGATATTAGATATCTTTTTTGTCTTTTGATCACAAATATGTTGACATGGTAGTGAGCACGTCTCCTTTCACAAGGTAATCCACCCACCATCCATCCACCTTCACCATTTATTCACCATATATCCACCATCCATCCACCTTCACCATTTATTCACCATTTATCCACCATCCGTCCATGGCTCCCCTTTTTAGTAGAGGTGTTCTCTATACACCAATGATTCTTAGATTCTTATATGAATTGCAACTCAGGAAAATCTGCAGTTTCATTTCTAAGTGGTATAATAACAAAAATTGTTCTTAAATATAACATAGCTAAAGAGTTAGGTTAGATTCATTGACAGTGAGAAAAAGTGACGCTTCTATTTTGTTTATAGTATTTTGCCACAACCTAAAGTTCACAATTTGTGCAGCACATAGGCCAGATATAGAAGAGCACACTGGTTGTAATGGGCCTATAATGTAACCCAGTGATGAGTTTGTCTATACTGTGAAACGGCCTTGAATAAATGTGATTGTTTGCCACCCGACCTGACTTGAATAAGAACTCTCATTCAAGTCAGTGATTATGTTAATGATTATATTTCTATGTTTGATTGTGAAAAGTGCCATCCATTCTTCCAAATTCAAAGCAACAGTCACATTGCTGTTAATGACCTATGAGAGTTGTGGGAGGGTCTCTTGTTAGCTGGATTATGTTTTCAGAAATTGAAACAGATGGCATAGAGTAGTGTCCTCATGTGTATAAATCAATTTAGCAAGACTATAAATTCATTTAGCAAGAGAGAAATGATCCATAACACCCTGAAAATAAATAATGCCCCGATGTTGTATGCGTACATTCAATATAATCAGTGCTAGTATATGGCAGTAATCTGCTCTGAAGTGAATAACATTAACAGGTGTGATGTGGCCCTGTTGTGTAGAATAACTCCCGAAATTCACATTGGATTGCACAATAACATTTACAACTGTTGATTGATCAGTGAGTCAACAACACAGTGGAGAGCAGCTGCTCAGCTGTAAAGGCTTTTAATGACAGTGAAGGAAAATATGACATTGGCTCTCTGTCTCAATGCTGTGAATGTGCTATGCCTTTTAAAATGTATTACATGAACGCAGCTGTTAGACAACTGGCTTGGGAATCGATCACATGTGGATTCTGTAGTTTAATATGGAATATACCTGTATAATTCATCTAGATTTTCTTGTCTACATTTACATGTAGGTCACAGGTTGGATAACCGAGTAACAAGAAAAAACATTGTACAATTAAAAGGCAAGTAGGCAATGTCAGTGGGTCTGACAGTAGAGAATGTCATTTGTCTCAGCAGTTAGGGAATCAGGGTCTGTAGTGGAAAGGTTGCCAGTTCAATTTCAGAGTATACCAAATGTCGTTGTGTCCCTGAGCAAGGTACTACTAAGTTGCTCCAGGGGTTGTTTCTGTACTGTTACCAGTAGTTGCTCTGGATAGGAGCAGCCAGTAAATGGAAATTGAAATTATACACGCTGGTCTGACTAAGTAAATTATCGCTTGCTGTCCACAAGTTACAACCCCAATTCTAACCGATTTTGGACCGTATAGAAAAAGTAAAAAAAACGATCAATTAGAGTAATTTGAAAATTAAATTCACCCAGTACTACAGTATATTGAAAAAACAATATTAACACATTATGTGATGTTTTACTTTGTGAATTAAATTTATTTTTGAAAATATATACGAATTTCAAATCTGATTACTGCAAAACACGCCACAAATTTTGGCACAGTCGACTGTTTACAACCTTTTTTTAATTAACACTTATTAAAGGAAGATTACAGATTAAATAAAACATTTCCAATATAGTAATTAAAAAAGCTACCCTAGACTGATTAATGTCATATGGCAGTGATTTTTCTGCAAATTTTTCCGGAAAAAAGACAAGAGTGCAGTTCAGGCGCTTCTGTTCGGTTTATAGTGGAATACCACAAGGGACAGAATTCAATGCGAAATTTGCGCCTGCGCCCTGCAAGTTGCTTCAGTGATGTTGAATTTAGCATAAGCTTAAAAGATACTGGCTGGATGAAGCTTGTATTATTTACAACTGGTCACAATATATTCTGAGTAAATACAGATTTAACCATTTTCTGTCACCGATATATTTCGAAATGAATTTGAAATGATCACACAATTGCACAAGCGAGTCATGCTAACTAGCTTAGCCCTTTTTTTTGAAAAGTTGCTTTTTTGACTATGATGTTGGATAAATGACAGGGAAAACCATTTAGAGGTGTTTGAGAGCTGGAGTGTCCCTTTAAGCATTTGGGCACTGAAGACACCAGTTGGTTAAGTTTAGCAAGCAGAGTTTTCCCGCTTTCATCCATTATGCATGTCCTCAGGTGTGCAACTATACGGGGGCCTTCGTTGCCTCATTTTGCACTTCATAATGCGCCACATATTCTGAATCAGAAACAGGTCAGGACTGCAGACAGGCAACGCTAGCACCCGCATCCTCTACTTATGCAACCGTGTACATGTAATCCGTGCAGAATGTGGTTTGGCATTGAGCTGTTGTAAAATGCAGAGGCGTCTCTGAAAAAGACGACATCTGGATGTCATCATATGTTGCTCCAAAATGTGCACATATCTTTTGGCATTAATGGTGCCCTCACAGTTAAGTTACCCATTTAGCTTGCTAAATAATGCTAGGCTAATTGGGAATACAAATCTGTACACTTTCTCTCCTTCCAGCTCCTTTCTAATTATTAGCTAAATAGCAACCCATACATTTAGTGCTCCAGCCTGTCCTTCTTGTTTAAATGTTTAGATCTGAAATTTCAATACTTAATTTGATTCGCCATGCGAAAGCTCTTTAGTCTAAAACCAGTTTGATGATGTTCTGATGTGCAAGCAGGGAGCTTGTCCAAGTTGCTGCACAGGAAAAACTATGTCAGGATTGTCAGTGGTTCGAGCCTGACTATGGCTTCTGCGACTTTGCTCAGAACCTCCAGCTTGGGGCAGCGCAAATGAGCATAGCGCTGCCTGGGATTTGGGATAGATAAATCGGATTATCTACCTTGCCACGTCGCTCTCCAGTGACTCCTCAGATCATGCTCCTGTAAATTTAATTGCAGAAGTATAGTTGGTGAACGTAGTCATCCCATGCATGGACTGAAGGCTTCCATGTTGAATGTGCAGTGCAAAAAAAATCTGCAACATGTGCTTGGATGAATCATGTGAGTGCCCTTCACTATCCCACATCTGATCAGGGTGCCAACAAGGCAGGGTCAGTGAGAAATTTGATAAGACCAATTGGGAGAGGAGAAAAAGCACACACAAAAACAGGGTTCTTACACAGACCTGAGAGGACAAAGGGTGGAGAGGAGGATATGCAGGTCCTGGGCTGGAATGGGTACAGGTGGTCTGTGGTTAAAATGGCTGGTTGTTCATACTGCACAGTTCTCTAAAATAGAGAAATGAACACTCAGTTGTCTCTCATCAGCTCTGGTGAATGCTAAGTCAGCATGCTGATGGTTGACCAGTAAACAGTGACACATCAATGTGTTGTACAGTATGACAACTGCACATTTGACCATACAGTAGATTTGTCTTTTATTGCCCCCAACACAAGGAGCACCTCCTTAATGATCATGCTGTTTAATCAGCATGCTACACCTGTCAAAATAATGGATTGTCTTAGAATCAAAAGGTGGAGATCTCTAATTAACCTTAAAACCTAGTTGACCAACAATCTTCTATCACCAAGTTGTGCTCAGTTAACAGTTCTTAGTTCTAATTAGCTATTAAGAAAATCGGCAACACTTGAACTAGCAAAAAACAAGAAAAGATAAAGTCAAAAACATCTCAGCTTGGTAGAGAAGTATTCCTATTTCGTTTGAAGATGTAAAAACTGTGTGGTCTCCCTGCGTGTGTAATGCTGAGACATTACTGTTGTTTGTACTGTTGTGTTTTTTACAGTTGCAGAGGAAAAGGCACATAGGCAACGACATCGTGGCCATCTTGTTTCAGGAGGAAAACACGCCCTTTGTGCCAGACATGATAGCCTCCAACTTCCTGCACGCCTATGTAGTGGTTCAGGTGGAGAACGCCGGCTCAGATAACGTCACCTACAAGGTAATGGGAGCAGATGTCCCTTTGTAAAGAAATAGAATATCAGAAAAGTACAGTGACATATAACACTATATGATTTTTCTGTCACATTTAAATACATAATTTCTGTGGCCTCACAATGAAAACATTCAAAAACATACCAGAGGGATTAAAGGTTTTCAGAGGCTAGCCAGTGTTATGTAATGGGCAGCAGGCTTTGTGAAATTCCAGGTGTCTGTGACAGCGAGAGACGATGTGCCTTTCTTTGGACCAGCTCTTCCGGACCCAGCCATCTTTAAAAAGGTGAAAAGTCATGTCTGAATAATGCATCAATCTAAATAATGCTTAGGAGAGGTCGGGAAATGGACCACGTATAATTACTTAGACATTCCTCCTCTCTTCCTTTGCCCTGAAGGGACAAGAGTTCCGTGAGTTCCTGTTCACTAAGCTGATCAATGCAGAGTACGCCTGTTACAAGGCAGAGAAGTTTGCGAAGTTGGAGGTGAGAAGAAGAGTTTCCACCTGACATCCCATTGATGCTGCAACAATTCAGTGTGTCTGTATGTTTATGTGTTTACTAATGAGTGGACCTGGATGCTCCTATACATTAATATCTGGATCATGTCTGTTTACAGGCTCAAAAGCTAATGTTTGATTCATGTTTAATGTTTGGTAGTTTCTAGTTAGTGTCTCTGTGTGTGCATTTAAACATCTTTGTGCCACGGTCTTTCTGAGTGATTAATACTTTTCTACACAGACTGTTTGAAGGAGTGTCTAATCAAGTCTTTCATTCTGATTGGAGCGTTCCGTTGCATTTGATGGATTTCTCTAGTTCTGATTGGTGCAGTGTGTTGTTTTCAGGAACGCACGCGGTCGGCTCTACTGGAGACGCTGTATGAGGAGCTACACATCAACAGCCAATCCATGTTGGGTCTGGGAGGGGATGAGGACAAACTGGAGAATGGGGGCGGAGGGGGCGGGGGCTTCTTTGAGTCCTTTAAGGTAAGATCCCCCGACCCCCTTAAGAGCAGGCATGCATATGCACGTTTGAATATCGCAGGAAAGCAATGCTTAATTTTTTTGTGGAAGGGATTCTGGGTAGTCAAACACAAGTACGGCAGTGCCCAGGTGCTGTTGGAGATTCAATAGTCAGCCGATGCCAAGTCATATTTGCGCTGTTGGTGTCATGTGACCAGAAGATCACCGGGCTGGGAGCCTACATGTCAGTGTGCATCCACTACTCTGAATATAAACTGCCCATTAGAGTGGCTGAGTACAGAGAGTGGGCGTGGCAGGGATCCGTTGCAGTGGAGGAGCTGGGATTGAGTCCATGACGAATGCCTTAATGGCCAGTCATTATGGACCTAATGACACTGCACACGAGGCTCCACATGGTGCCACTCTGCTCTTGTGTGTTTTAGCTTAGTCTCTGTTTCCTCTGTCTCTGTCTTTTCTCTATGTCTATTTTCTCAGTTTCTCCAGTTCTGCACATCATTAATGGATAGCTCTTCTGAACGCCGACAGGGTACTGAATCATTACTATGCACTTTCACTCTCTAAAAACCCACTGTCAGACCTCAGGATTGAACACTGGAACTGTCTCCTCTCATGCTCGTAAACAGTGGGTTCTCTTACTTAGTTACACTGCCCCCAAGTGTTCAAATATGGTCCTGCACAATGTGTTTGAAGTTATCATTAGACTCAAGGTCAGTGTTTGTAAGGCGAGAGTTAGGCTGAGTTCCACGTTCAGCGACCGACTGGTGTCTCTCTGTACTCTGTAGCGGGTGATTCGAAGCAGGAGCCAGTCTATGGATGCCATGGGGCTCAGTAACAAGAAGCCACACACCGTCTCTACTAGTCTGAGCGGCAGCTTTACTGAGACCCCCAAATCCCCAGGGATAGTAAGTAACCCTTTTGGTTTTACCAGAGACCCACATGGTCCAAATTACTGACCCCTGTAGTATTCACTGACTGACCACCCCTAACAACGCCTGATATAAGCTACTGCACTCTCTCTCCATCTTTAGTGAAAGCCTCTCCAAACACTTTTTTTACACATTGTTTTTCATACATGGTACCCTCATCAGTCACTTTTGGAGTCTGCCATTTTCCATGACTTTTCCATGGCATTTTTTAGTACCATGTTCATTACATATAGTTAAACCTTTCATCAGGATTGTTGGACATCAGTGGACCTAAACAATCTATTGAACCTAATTAGTAGGTAGTGTGTTTTTTGGAAAGTGTATCCTATTTGAATCATACTCAGACACCTGTAACCCCTTCAGCCTGTTTTACAGGCTTTGTCTCACGGTCATTCGATTCTGAAGCCTGATTTGAAAACAAGCTGAATTGAGCTGTCTGACTACCCAGAGTCCCTCCCTTGTGGCCTTGCTGGCATGTGTGTTTCATATACCCTCTTTACGCAGCATAGCGTTGGCGCGGCATGAAGCCTGTCTGTCAGTTTAAAATATGTTATTATTCCTTTCTGAATGACTCTGGCTTTTCAGTGTGTCCTCAATATGTCTCCTGTAATCGGTGTCATATGCTGTTCTGTGTGTTTAATTTACACCTTGATGTTCAAATGCTCCCTGCTGCATGACATCTCTTGAGGATTTTCTCTGCTACTTTTACTCTCTTTATATTTATTCCCTTTGTCTTTTTCTGCTTTCTTTACCCTGTGTGATTTAGTCATTACTTGTCCCAGGGAAAAGTCCCAGTAAATATCATGGACGTCGCAGCAGTGCCATAGGCATAGGAACAGTAGAAGAGGTTCATGTATAACTCTCTCTTCTAATTTGATGTCTCTGTTTAATGTTTTATTTTGTTCTCCCTGTCTCTTTGGATTAGTCATTAACTTGCTTTCTGCCTAAAGCAATAATTTCATGTAAGCATTAACACACAACAGACTGTGTTGCCAGGAATTAATCGCACACCTCAGTACTGTGAAATGACATTCACTGCGGAGGTGTGCGGTTATTCCATGGCAACTCACAGTCTGGAGTGTGTTAATGCTCTTATAAAAAGTTTGACAACATTTTATTTGTGAAAATTAATGTTTCAATTCGTATTTTAATTTAAAGAAAATGGCTCGCGAGGCGTGTGGTTATTATCTAACATTAACGTATCCCCCACCACTCCTCTTACTGTTGTCATGTTAGTATGCTAGACAAATCAAGTAGTTCCTATTAAATGGCTCATTTAGATCGTTTATAACAATGTCTGAACACTTATGTACAGTATCATTTTATTTAAATGGCACTCGTTTTCTAGTCTGCTTTAGTGATACATTTGTTTATGCAATTTAAATGTTTAGTACAGACTCTACTGTCAACATCAATCAGCCTTGCCGTACTGTATTGATCACACTATGGTTAACGCAGTGAAGCAAAAATCTTTGCAGTTTTGCATTGCAAGTGCGTTTCTTTAAATTGTTGTTCTGGAGACATTTAAACACATCCATCAAAAGCCACATTGTGCAATCTTGTCTGGGAATGAACATTATGAATACGGCAGACTTCCATGTATGTAAGGTGCTGCCATTATATGTTTCCAGGATTTGCGCATATTTCAATGACTCCAGGAGAGAGAGAATTCAACCTATTAACAATGCATAGGAAAACAATTGTAGGCTATGTGCCTCAAGAATTTACAGTAAATAAATAAAACAATTGGCAGAACAATAATAGCAGGCAACTTGTAAGTCTGATTCAAACAACTGTTTGCATAGAGAAGTGCATCTTAATTTCGCTGAAACAGTAGGCTACCGTAATTCCTCTTTCAGAAACCCACAAATAATAAAGCTGTCAAAACTGTAGGCTATTATTTGATATTCTAGGGATAGATGGATAAATAACCAATCCCCTGGTGTGTGGTATGGCCACCCGCAGCACTTTTATGGATAAAGCCCTTACCTGGTTCCAGTCCCAGAATCAGGCTACAGTATATAAGCCCAATAACTAGTAGAGGAAATCCAACTGTCCCTTAAATTCGTATTGGGTGTAATGTCTACTACTGTGTTTGTGTTAGGAAGTCAGCTCTTCAGTCTTTCCAAGGGGTGGAGGTAGAGGGCTGTCGAAAACCCAGCCTGTGTAATGTGAGAGGTTGACATAGGACAGCTATCGCTTTGCCATGAAAAAACACTATTGCAAAAACGATTAGATTACCGGTACTTAAAACCTTTGTTAAGTTTTGTAAAATCCTTGATTTGTAATAAAGGTAGAATTTGGATATTTAAGAATATGAAAGTGTCCACAGCAAAAAAACTTAAGGTTTGTCAGAGTACTTCCTGGTTTCTTACATACTGCTATATATCATTCATCAACATGTTGCAGTATGTCTTATTGTCCTTAACTTCACCCTCATTTCACCTCGATTCTCTTCATGTAATGTTGATATAAATGATAATTTACTAAAGACATTTCAGTCATTATGCAGACTTGATGACATTCATCAAATACCTTTTACAGACTGCAAATCAGGTCAGGCCATGTATTAGATTGTGTAGTATAGCCCTTCAGTGTCTTTTGAAAGTCATGATGGGGTCATATGGTGACCGACTAACATATTTACTCCTCGCCAGTCTCTGATCATTCCTGGTAAAAGCCCTACCAGGAAGAAGTCTGGTCCCTTCAGCTCCCGACGGAGCAGTGCCATTGGGATCGAGAACATCCAGGAGGTGCAAGAGAGGAGGTGAGTTGGGCGGGATCAAGAGGAAACAGAACGGTTGGGACAAAGGAATGGAGAATTAACTGTATCGGGAGTACAGTACCTGAGTTAACTCGGAATGGCTGTACACTGTCACTCAGTTGCATTTTACAAACACTGTAACGTTAGTATTGGACGCAAACATTAGAAAGCAAGTTAGGTATATGTTAAGGTTAGGGATATATTAAGGCTAGGATAGAGTTAACGTATTTGCTGAGCAATTTCAAAATGCTCTGGTTGTATTCATCTTAGCACAAATTTTCAAAATGCTCTGGTTGTATTCATCTTAGCACAAAATGTGCTAAGATTAATATGATAAATCTGCCAAAGAATGTGTTAAAGATTTGGAAAATTGACACCAGAATGCATCAGGGTTTTGTTATTCAAAGATGTGAAGTCACCAGAGGGACGTGTTGATGTTTAACTCTTCTAATCAGCAGTCTTGTCTTCTGGGAGCCATTCCTGACAACTTTGTGTCCCCTGTCTCAGTCGGGAAGTGTCCCCCAGCACGCAGAAGGCCCCAGATAGCGGTTACATCTGCCAGGATCCCAGATCAGAGAACTCATCTAATCAGAGTTCACCAGATATACCCACTACAAAGAACAGGTGAATACATGTCACACAAACAAGCTCATTCACACATGCTCAGGAATTGGTGTGTGCAAGTTTTATTCCTGAATCAAAATTGGCTATGGGTGGTTGTCATGGTAGTGGACTTAATAATTAACATTTTCTTACGGACGGCTGAAGGAAAAAAAAGTTGAGATGCTGGTGCTGTTTTTAGTGCAAGTTAGATCTTGAATAGTATACTATTAAAATAATGTTATTATTTTTGATCTATTCACTTTATGTACCTTCTTGTTTCTGTTCTGTTTTTTATGATGTCCAACTAGCAATTATGGCCTTGCCTCTTTGCAACAACTCCATAGCAGCAGCAGGATAGTTCAAAATTGGGAAACCCTCAAGCAAATCTTACCAAGCCTTTCCAATCATGAGTTTTTTGTTTGTGTGTGTGTATTAAATTGTTCAGAGTGACCCAGGTGTGCAGTTCTGCCATGTGTTGCAGGGCTCCATCGATCCCAGAGGCCCAGGATCTGTCTCGCTCTTCATCCAATGCCAGCAGCTTTGCAAGCGTAGTGGAGGAAAACGATAACGAGGCCATTGAGGAATTTGACACAGGAATGGTAGTCTGTCCTCGTTTTCAACCCTCACTCAATGACATGCAGCAGTCCATTACATAGATGTTCATGTCAACGTTATAGTGACACGCGTACACATTTTACAGGAGAATACACCTTCTTCTGGAACGCCACACAAGAGGGACTCGTTTGCGTGCGTCTCCTGGGTTGAGGAAGGTGTGAGCAGGTCTCCAGGTGAATTGTTTGTAATACTTTTTAACAGTGCCATAAAGCATCAGAAGTTAAGTTTTTCACAATGGTACATTGCCCCTCTCTGTCAGCAGCAGCCCGACCCCCCCACACCGACGAGGTCAAAGGTGTAGAGCTTAAAAGGGCGGCTAGCCGAGACAAGGCAGAGTGTTCACAGGATAAGTCATCATCTGTGAGATTGGTTTCATTGTTTTGTTTTTAATCTGATCAACTTTATCTCCACTTGTTTATTGACCTCATGAACTGTAGTCTTTGTTAACCTTGTTTACATCCGTTTTTGTCCAGAACTGTTAGCTTCTCCCCATTGATCACTACATGGAAGTCCATTAGAAGGTACCTGGAGTTGTCCAATTCAGTAGAAACACACATCAGTGTTACCCAGGCTTTTTTTCGAGGGTGTTTATGTGATGGTTTGTAGAAAAGATAGTATCTGACTCCAGTCCCTGTGTGATTTCAGAGCATTCCCATAAGAGGCTTCCCCTTCCGGAGAACAAGGAAGTGCACATGTACTCCATGCCAGACTTAAAGAGCAGGGCTAGTCGCTGGGACAGACTTGGTGAATGCTGGTCCAGTCTCAACAGCCAGGTTCATTGCCACATACAGCCTTCACTCATTCCAAATCAATAAGCTCGACTCAGAGCTTAGAGAGATGACTAAGAGGAGTGTCACACCCCCCATCCGAAAGGAGTGCCACGTATACAGCATTGCCACGTATACAGCATTGCCACGTATACAGCATTGCCTTTTGATGTTGTCCGTTGGCTCACTTAGCCCACATACACGTCTGCTCTGAAACATGAATCTGTTCATGTGGTTTCTCATTGTTCACTCATCCTTTTCTTCTCAATGCCATTGTTTACTTTTTCTTTCAAATGTGGAGACGGGCGGATATTAAGGACTAGACAGATTGATTTCGAAGGAGATCCGTTGGCCATGTGAGATAAGAGGAATTGTTCTTTTAGCCTAAGGAGGAGAATGAGCTGATTTCATCCTGTTGTCGCTGTTGGATGAAATTATGTCATTGCACATATCCACCTCATTGCTAACCATGACAGTGTACTGTAAATGTTACCCTTGGTAAGTCCACTCCTTTCTTGTCAAAACAAGCCATGTGCTTTATTAATGGACAAGTATCAGTTTAATGGTGGATGTTGAATAGAAACCTCTAGTAAATGTGTTTTTGTAAAAAAAAGAAAAAAGTACTGTCATCATGCTGCTGCTGTTTTCGATTAAACGATTTACCCAGACAAACGGATTAAACGATTTACCCAAACAAACCGATTAAACGATTTACCCTGCAAACTGATTTACCCAAACAAACCGATTCAAGAATTTACCCTGACACACTGTACAATTACAGGTCATGATTTATATATACTGACAACATTTTACCTGCAATGTCATTGTATATCAACAATTTGGAACAAAAGAAAAGTAATTTAATCAAAAATAAGGTCTTAACCTCTTAACTTAAACTGTAAGACCAGACAGTCAGACATTCCATCAGTGTGATATAAACAGAGTAGAGCACCTCTAAAGCTTAGTAACCACTGTCTTCAGCAAATATCAGAATCCTATTTAAAGGTTGACAGTAGAAACAAAACACTCAAGCTCCTCCTTGTTCTAATTTTTCAAACAGAAATAGTTGTGTTCAATGACATTGATAAGTTACACTTACTGTAGGCCCAGTGTGTTGGGAAAATATGGCAGCAGGGTTAGCTACTTGCTGTTACCAATTATGTTGATATCAGTTTCACATGATATCATTTTTGGAGGGCAGCTGTAAAAATTGGTAAGATACTTGTATACAATAATGTTAGAATTATTTCTGTTTATGGGCATATAGTTCATAGTACAGTACAGTTTGAGGTTGAATTCATTCAAACCTGGTACCGGTATGTCAAAGTTATCAAATTACTTTCGTGTAATAATGAAACTAATAGCATGACTAGGGTCATGGAAATTGGTCTTTATAGAGTACAAAGAATATTCTGTCAGATAACTGGAACACTGGAAAATAAAATGTAACGTGGGATTGAAAATATTGAGCCTTAAATCCGTTTCTGCATATTTTCCCAAAGTCAATCTTTATATTTTGTCTTTGTATATGTATACAACTGTGCATGGTGTAAATATGCTTGCAATCCTCCATCAACTGGTACTCTAAATGTTGTCCCTGTGATATGTTCCTCCAAACCAGTCAGATTCTCAAAACTCAGTGCACAATGCAAATAGGGAGCCATTATTTTCATGATTGATTGAAAAAGATGGATACATGGTGTAATCCAACACTACTGTACATTTTAGGCAAATTATTGGTAATTTGAAGTTGCCTTTTTAATTATTCTGTTTATTATTTTGTAGAAGGTTAAAACTTTCTGTCCCATGTTGAGTGTCAACAACTGAAAGCTATCACCAACTGAGTTGAATGTAAATCTAAAAACGTGTATTTATTTGAAAGACACCACTCAATGTATGAAACCTCTGAATATGATGAAAGGTACATACTTTTTCTCACATGAGGTATTAATTCATGCTTGCTTTTCTGTCTGATTAGTACATTTTGTTGTCATACAATCCTTTGTATCAGTAAGAAACACTACACCAGGCTTACATTTATCATTTATTGAAATACTATGATTTTAAAGATAATTTGACTTTTCATGTTAAGAGAGCCTTAGGCTTTACCGTGTGTATTGCAGGCACTGCAACTCTAAAAGTGGTAACAAAATCAGTTTATTCTCAAAAAGCGCTTGTGTTTGGAAATGCATGAATAGCTGGATTACACCCTCTGGTGGCTCAATTTTTTTTTTTTTTCAATTTGTCCAACCTAGTATCAGGAGTAGAAGATACATATTACTGTATAACATTATACGTTAGTCTGGGAAAACATTACAGGGATATTACATCCGATTTGTATTCTATCAGGTGTTAGTATTTGTTAAAATTTGCAAAAAAGTTTGCACAAATTGTTTAGGTATTCATTTCCAATGGTTAAAGTAATGTCCCTCGTCTGCAGTGCAAAGCACAAATTAGCCTACAATAACCACCCATTCAAAGTTGTTTGTCCTTTTGCAAGTACATTTTGGTTTGTCTTACTTCGGATTCAAACCACTTTAAGGCCCGCCCACAACACACTACTACCGTAAATTTAATGGTAAGAGTTCCACACTGCTCTTCTGTTTGCTATATTAAATGGAAAATATCATACTAAATTGGTGTCCCAGATGTATGTATACTACAAAGTCTCTGAGACAGGTTGAGTTCCTATTTTATCTGTTTTGTACATGTATTACACAGATTAACCACCCAGCATTTCTAAACAATATTTCCAAACAGCAATGTACTTGATTTAGAAGATTGTATTTCTGTTCTTCAGTTGACAGTCTGTAAGATTTAAAGTCTCGTTGTAAATATTGCTTTTCTCCTTTTTGTAAATAAAGCTGAATATGTTTAAGACAAATGGGTTATAGAGCACAGACAAATGTTGTTGGACAACTTTTGGTCAATTTTACTGCTTAATAAGTATTATTCCCTCTTTTCAACTACAACTGTTCACAATCACTTCACATCTCCAGGTTCCACCATTTAAAGGTGAACTGTTCCCTGCGGACGTTGGATCCACAGTGAACCTCTCCAAGCTTTTTATGGTAGGAGACAAAGTCATCTATATAGGTACAACTGAGTCCCAGGCCCTTCATGAGTGAGGTCATCTCACTCTCTAGGGCACAGCGACCATCCACCTTGGGCCCAAATGGTTTAGGGATGCCCAAGTTCTTCCCCAAAACGATCATGTTCACCTGGAGGTGGAGACATTAATTAGGTATGTGTTTTGGGCTAGGTGTGTAATATAATGTTTGGACATACAACCTTAGTAGAAAATTATCAAGAATTACAATTATTTGGCAGTTCAATTCCTTTGCAAATTGGTCCTATAAAATGGCATAAGTCTGGCTAAAGGGTCAGCGTGAAGGGTTCTAGTAGTGTAGAACCAATGTAGTCTCACCATGTCTGGGAAGAATGCAACTGCCCTATTCTCCTCGACAACTTTGAAAAGGATGGGCAGGTCAATGATGTCATCGTCATCTAGACCGAGCTCCCTCTTCAGGACATCCCTGTTCCAGTCTATGCAGCTCTGTGGGAAAGAAACATTAAACCATTACAATTCTCCATCCAATAAAATGAGCAGGTGATAAAATCTAGGCCGTAACAATGGGGACTGTTGTCTAAAGGCAGAAGCACACTTTGGGAGCCTAAACGAGTTCAACCACTTGTTGTGTCCACCAGTTGTTTAGAGTTCTCATATTTCTAATCTTTCCTAGAGAAGAACTCAAGTGCTGCGAGATGATTAACAAAAGAATAGGGGATATCGCTCTTTCTATGAGCACACCTTTAAAGACAAAAAGCTGAAACATCTAATTCAACATGCAAACCCCTCAAAACACAAAAAAGCTATGCTACCAAGTTACTCTAGGGTCGCCATACTTGCACCTGGAGATATGCATTGGCCATTACACACAAAGTGCTGAGCTGACACTCCATATATTACTCTATTAATATTTAAACTTTATTTAAATAAAAAATGGACTGAGACCAAGGTCTCTCTTTTTTGTGTGTGCGATTTTCATCTATTTCTTCTCCCATCCCAACCGTTTTAGTAATACTGCCTTGTCGGCAGCTCCGCAACTCCTTGGACAGATGCGCGACGGTGAAGGGTGCTCACATGGTTCATCCAACCACATGTCGGCAATTATTTTTGTACTGTTCATCCAACACGGAGGCCTTCAGTTGGATCATGCACAGGATAATTACGTTCACCAACTATACCTTCGCAATTTAATTTACAGGCGCCCGATCTGAACACAAGGAGTCACCGGAGAGCGAAGTGGCTGGATTGATAATCTGATTAATCTAACCCAAATCCTGGGCAACACTAAACCAATTTGCACTTTTTATTAATATTGGAAACATCAAGCTCTTTAGAGATGGTGTTGTAGCCTTTTTGTTGACCAAGCTTGGCTATTACCTTCTTTCTAAACTCCTCTGACAACTCTAGTTTTAACTTCTCTTTTGCATGTTCAGTGTGATACATACAGAGACACAAGCAGCAGTGTGAGAACCTTTCTCTATTTAAACTGGCAAAATTAGTGATTATGCAATTAAAGACACCAGTGATACTGAATAAAAGAATATGGTCTGTTTGAGGTATGCTACAATAAAAATACAATAAAGTTAATGACTGCCTAATTAAAAATCTGCATATTTTTCATAATTGTCCTAAACGGGAATAAAAAAAAACTTTGCACGTGCAAGCACATAAGTCTACCAACTTAGCATGGGCCACTCACCTGAACATAGCTGTTTTCTGCCCTGAATTTTTCATCACTCAAAATCTTATCTACTGTAATCTCCTCTTCTGCTCCAAGACCTGTTGAGATCGAGAAAATGTTAGTGTTGTTAAATGAAAGATAGAGCTATTTCTATAGTGACACACAGTACAATGAGTCCCCTAATGGACGGTCTACCATCAAACATTTTAGCTTGTCCATGCCCATCATTCTGTAAACCCAAGAATAGTTTGTAGCATGCGTCTGGGCTGGCGAGGAGCAGGCGAAATCCCTAGACAGAGAAACAGGACAAAGACAACATTGGCTGGGCACAAACAGAGAGCTTTACACACCATGAAACAACCCAAAGCCTTGTATCATGTCCAAGTGCAAATGGATGACATGAACAATTCTGGTGCTCAGAGGGTCTTTTTCATTAGGCTTTTATTAGTGTGTTTTCTTAAATAATGAAAGAAAAATAGTTATTTTCCAAAGAATTACCTATACCTTTCTGTCAGGGGCTGGGACAAAAGTCAAGAATTCATCCACATGTCCAACAAGGAGCCAATCAGAGAACAGTGCAATGGGCTCCTGGACTTTCTGAGCCCACAGGAATTCTTGCACTACTTTGGTCATATTACGGCCTTCAGTGGCCCTGAAATATGAAACAGCCTTATCACTACTGGCAACAAACTGAATATTACACTTCAGTCAATCATTAGAAGAGTTTTCATGGCAGAATTTAAAAATGAAATATGTTTCACTTAATTTAAACTTTGGACTCAAGACAAATATTGTTATCTTAAACTAGATAAATCTCCTTTGTAGCAGCTAACCACTTGCTATGATCCACTCACGTAGGGAAAGCCACTCCTATGATTATTCGTCCCAGAGGGTAATTCTTTCCATTCACAGTGACCGGAGGGCTAACCTCCAGGTTACCAAACGAGTCCAGGCTGCTTACTACCTCGTCATGTGCGGTCCTCGTCACATAACCAAAATCTGGTCCCTGAGAGCACGAAACAGTCAGGTTGAGCCACAGATCCAATACTTTCCTCACAATGCCAACATATGCCAATTATAAGTGGTCCGTTTACCCTCAGGGACCTTCTCTTACCAAAAGCTCCTCGTAAGGGAAGTCCTGTAGTCCTCCGTCTCGGGGAGAGTCAAGCACAACAGGGAAACGTTGGTGAGGAGAGTCTATGTAGCCAATCTCTATCTCATCCTGAGACAGAAACCTCCATTACACATCTATACAGGTGTTTGTTTAACAGTTTTAGTTCTATATGATGTCTTTCATTGAAAAAACAATAGAGAATGGGTTAGTACGGCAGACTATGGCGACCATATCTTCATGCACTACGTCAAGACAAAGTTTAAACACAACATTCTAAGCCTGAACAAGTGTCCCTAACCATCTATATCCTCCAAATCTACAATCTCATGCATCTTGTTCCCCCCCCAAAAATGTGCTCTTAATATGACACCACCCTCCTACCCTTAATCCCTCTCTCAGTTAACAAAAATGACAATGAACAATGCGTGAAAGGCTACAAGCTGTATCCCATTAGTTGGTACCTGCATCCAGCGGTCTTGTCTGTTCATGTACTGAGAGCAGATCTTCATCTTAGACCCACTGGTTTCCACTAGCTTCTTCATACCCTTCAAGAACTGGTAATTATCTGATGTGCTGGGTTACCAAGGGAGCAGAAACACTTGTGTTAGTATGTTTACTAGCATTTTCTAATAATGTCAAACGTCATTTTCTTATCATTGCCTCTCTCACCTGCAGACAAGGACCTCAACAGGGTTGAGTGTATTCGGGGTCATGATCCAGGGAGCCACCCGGAACACCACCGTGTCTGTAAAGATGGGTGTCTCAGGAAAGCCCTGGAAAAACAACCAGGATTCACTGACATAGAGATGTAGAACATGACATTTTAAGACTTAAATACTGACCAACACATTGTACCTTAAAACAGTGAAAGTAATGAAATACAAGGTAAATTAGAACAGAAGTGTTGAAATACAATGTACATTAGAACAGAAATGAAGTACATTGTACCTTAGAACAGTAGAGGTGTTATAGTACATTGAACAGTAGAAGTGTTATAGTACATTGAACAGTAGAAGTGTTATAGTACATTGAACAGTAGAAGTGTTATAGTACATTGAACAGTAGAGGTGTTATAGTACATTGAACAGTAGAAGTGTTATAGTACATTGAACAGTAGAGGTGTTATAGTACATTGAACATTAGAAGTGTTATAGTACATTGAACAGTAGAAGTGTTATAGTACATTGAACAGTAGA
>JACXGM010015092.1:0-15074 GCA_016801145.1 Umbra pygmaea | reverse complement strand
TCGATAAATTGAAATTTTTCACGCATAAAAGTACTGGCGGAAATGGGCGTGGCCTATGTCAGAAGATTCAGCTGAACTCAGGGAACGCGTGGATATGTGTAGTTTCTATGTGCGATGTATGGTTTGGGAGTTATAAGGGCAAACACGTTTTTGTCTGCTATAGCGCCACCTAGTGGTGGAAGTGGCTGAATTTCTCTGTCTGAGGTCCCAGGAGTGATCTGGACCAGTCCTGAAAATGGCACCCCACGATCATGTACGGTTTAGGCTGTAGTAACGGTTTTACCGGAGGAATAATAATAAGAAGAAACCTTTGAAAAACAATAGGGTTCTACAGCCCTGCTGGAGCTGTGAACCGCGTTACTTTGCAACGACGGTTCCCAGCCCCTTCGGGCTTGGACCCCTAATTATATTTATTTGGTAATATGTTCGATCCGCAAGTTCAACATCGTCCTGAATGGTGTGACTTAATTATCACAAGTTAAATTTCCACACCCCATAGATCCTATGATATTCCCTGTCTCTTGTGACAACATAAGAGTTTTCCTTATTTAGATGAGAAAAACAGGTGTTCTTTGTTCAAAGCAAAAAACTGCTTATCATTTTATTGATCAACATTTCTAACCGGCTGTTGATCTATTCAAAGAATCAGAGCCAGTGACTATTATGTGGAAAGATTTTAACCAACAGATTCAGGTGTCCAGGATTTGACATAAATTCAATTAGAATCTCCAAATCTTGGCTTCTATAGATCAATCTCACCTTAATATTTTTTTTCTATACTTTAAGACCAGCTATCAATAGATAATTTGACTATAAAGTGTTGATTTCAGTGTTACCAACCTCACTTCAGCTACCAGGAACCTAAGTATTATCTCTGATGTTTCATTCAAAAACCCAGTAGCATGATTACTTATAAAAAACTATAAAAGGACCTCTCACTGTAACTGGCTCAATTTGGAGCACCACTGTACTACTGGTCAATGTTTATGCTCCCAATTTTGATGATCCTGATTTTGCTAACAGGTTGCTGGGGAGGATACTTCTGTCACACACACAACACTTGATATTTGCAAGAGACCTGAACTGTGTTTTGGACCAGAACCTGGACTGCTCTAACCCCAGACCCATTCCTCTATCTAAAATGTCAAGGTCCATATTAGATTTCATGACCAAGAATGGTTGTACTGACCCCTGGAGGTTTCATAATCCACAGGCACGTGAGTACTCCTTTTTTTCCATGTTCATCATTCCTTCTCCCAGATTGACAGTTTTTTGTAGGTCATTTCTTGCTCCCGAATGTGACCTATTCCGAGTATTTGCCCATTGTGGTATCTGACCATGGCCCTTTAACAATTGAATTAAATTTATTACAAAAAACCTGTTCTCCTCCTCGCTGGAGGTTTAATTCTCTTCTCTTTTCTGATTCTAGTTTATGAGACTGTATTACTTCTGCTATTGATAATCTTTTATACTCTAATCAGACCGACCCAACCCCCCCCTTCACTTTTATGGGAGATGCTCAAGGCTTATTTAAGAGGTGGGATTATATCTTATTCCTCTCACTTACAAAGAGCTCATAGGATCAAATTGGAGGAACTTTCGAACAATATTCATGACCTGGTCCACAATTATGCTCAGACGCCATCCCCAGAGCTATATAAACAACATTTGAATCTACAGTCTGAATTCAACCTCCTATCTTCTAATGATGCGGAACGGTTACTCTTGTATTTACGGGCTACATATTACGAACAAGGTGACAAGGCGAGCCGCATGCTTGCACACCAATTAAATCGATGTGCTGCTACAAGTCTAATCCCTCTAATTGAAGACCCAAATAAGTGTTTAATCTCAGACCCAGATGGGATAAACGATTAGTATAAAGCATTTCATTCTTCACTCTACACATCTGAGTTCCCACTAGATACTGTTAATATTACTCAATTCTTGGAGGCGTTAGACACCCCTGTTGTCACTTGTGAAATTGCAGATGTCCTGGACTCCCCTCTGAGACTTGAGGAGATGGGTGAGTCTATTAACTCTATGCAAAGTGTCACGTCCAGCCCTGTATGGGCTGTATAGGCTTTGCTTTCCCCTTGTGTGTTGGTATTCATTTACGGTGGTTTAGTTGGTTTTGTTATTTTCCTCATGTGTCCTCTTTATTGGTACCTGCCTTGTGTGTGTTGTTATGTATACAGGTTCTCTCCCAGTGTGTTATGTGATGGCTCCCCCTGGTGTCCCTTGTGTGTCTTGCAAGTATGTCTTATGATGTCATCAATGTGGGCCCTTGTCACATGTTTTAGTTAGATCACGGTGTAGTTATTCCCATGTCCAGTTGTTGTGCATTAGTCCTCATTAGTTTTGGTATTTAGTTTGTGTGTTTGCTTCCCTCCCTTGTTGGTCAATGTTCCCTGTTACATGTCCATATCATTTTGGATTATTGTAACCTTTGCGCCTGTCTCTCTACTTGCTACACGGAGGATACGTGACACAAAGTAGCAAAGCCCCAGCCCCAGATGGGTTCCCATCTGAATATTTTAAGAAATTCTACTCCCTTTTGGCTCCCTTACTTTAATCAATGTATAATGAGTCATTGGACCACAGTGTGCTCCCCACAACCTTGACTCAAGCTTCTATAGCTCTTTTACTTAAGAAAGGTAAGGATCCCACTGCCTGCTCCTCTTACAGGCCCCTCAGCCTCCTTAATGTGGATGTTAAGGTGCTCTCCAAAGTGTTAGCGAGACATTTAGAGGCTACCCTTCCATCAATCATCTCAGAGGACCAGACAGGATTCATTAAGGGTAGACATTAATTTGCTAACATTCAGACCCTGTTTAACATTATTTATTCAAAACATTTTTTTAAATCTGCAGAACTTGTGGTATCACTTTATGCTGAGAAGGTATTTGACAGAATTGAATGGGAATATTTATTTGCAGCTCTTAAAAATTTTGGTTTTTGGTTATAAATGCATTGATTGGATTAGGCTGCTATATGCATCCCAACAGGCCAGTGTCTCTACTAATGAAAATTACTCTGACTGTGGGACAAGACAGGGCTGCCCTCTTTCTTCCCTACTCTTTCCCATCGCTATTGAGCCCCTTTTGGTGGCCTTATGGGCCTCACCCTCCTTTCAGGGTGTCTTACAGGAGGGAATTGAACATAAGCTGTCATTATATGCTGATGACTTGCTGCTATTTGTACACAATTCAATGACATCTTTACCAACTATTCCTTCCAATCTTTCAATCTGGAGATTTTCATCTCTTTTTCCGGTTACAAGCTAAATCTTCAAATAGCGAGTGTTTCCTAATCAATGCAGCCGCATTACGGCTTCAGCAGACAGATCTGCCTTTTCAACTTAATCATTTGGGCTTCAAATACCTAGGAGTGAATGTTACTCACTCACTGCCGGCTCTCCTTTCAGCTAACTTTTCCCCCCTTCTCGTTCAGATGAAGACCGATTTTAAGAGGTGGGGTAACTCACCTCTCTCACTCATAGGGAAAATCAACACTGTTAAAATAAATAGCTTGCCTAAATTCATGTATTGTTTTCAAACAATTCCTTTGTTCTTACCTATGTCTTATTTTATATCAATTACCCAGATGATCTCTTCTTTCATCTGGGCTGGAAAGCCACCAAGAATTTTACTACAGTGACGCAAATTGAGTGGTGGGCTCGCACTTCCTAATATTCTATATTACTATTAGGTCACTAACCTTCAAAAACTGCTATTCTGGTTGCACTCCCCAGACACATCTTGGTGCATGGTAGAAGGTCTTTCTTGCTCCTCCTCCTCTCTCCCTGCCTTTTTATACTCCGCTCTCCCTACATCTTCCTCTCAGTTTTCAGACAACCCTGTAGTATTATCCACACTCAAAATATGGTACCAGTTTCGACGCCATTTTAAGTTTTCCTCTACATCCATTTTGGGCCCTAATAATAACAACCACATATTTACTCCTTCTGTGGTTGACAGTGCTTTTACTCTCTGGGAAAAAATGGCATTAAAACTTTCAAGGATCTTTTTTCCTAACAATCTTACTTTTCCTAACCTGGCGGTTAAACACGCTTTGCCCCCATCTAATTTCTTCCGATATCTACAGATGAGACATTTTGTCTCCTCTGAATTTGTTGGCTTTCCTTTACTACACCCCACCCAGCCCTGGAATGAGCAACAGACTCTCAACAGAAATCAGTAATTTCACAAATAAATTATTGGATTATGTTTTGTGATAAACACTTCACTAATATACCTAAAACTACTTGAGAGCAGGAAATGGGTCTTGAATTTTTAAAAGGTTTTTGGGATGAAGTGATCAATAGAACAAGTTCCACTTCATCTTGTGGTCGACTTGGACTCATTCCGTTTAAGGTGACCAACAGAGTTCATCACTCTAACTCCAGACTGTCCAAAATGTATCCCACAGTCATGGATGTGTGTGACAGATGTTATTCCTCCCCATGCAACCGCTAACATATGTTTCTTATTTACTAGAAATTGAGCTATTACTGGACATTGTATTCCATACCCTTTCAGAAACACTTTCAATCAATTTAAATCAATGTCCCCTGATAGCGGTATTTGGAGTCCCAGGGGACTCCCTCTCGCTAAATCATAAAAATGCCAATATCATTGCTTTTACCACACTATTAGCCCGACGCAGGATTTTGCTTCAGTGGAAGTCCTCTCAGCCACCCTTAGCCTCTCAGTGGCTATGTGATGTCTTGTCATTTTTAAACCTTGTGAAAATTAAGTAGTCCATGGCGGGATCACAATAAAAATTCTTAGAAAAATAGCAGACATTTATTTTCTATTTTTAATAGCTTGCAGAGGCTCCCCTCAGATGTGAGTAAGATCATATGATGCTCCTAGTCCACCAAGTGTAATTTATTTTTGTTACTGTATGTATTTGTATTTATGTTAGTGTGTTGTTGGTTTGTCTAGGTGTTTTGTGTGGGGTGGGGGTTTGGGGAGGTTGGCGGGTCGGGATGGGTAGCGGAGGTGAGTGGGGGACAGGGATTATGTTGGGGGGATTAAAATTGTAGAAATGTACTGATATATCGCAGTACACAGTATTTTTACTGTTGTTCTTTTTTCTGTTGAAATCTTTATAAATAAATAAAAAAGTATTGTCGTTAAACCACTTGCTTCGGTTAATTTCAACAGTGCTCTGAGGAGTTACTCTTCTCTTAATTAGAAGCACATACGGCATTCCCCTCTACTAGCGGGACACTATCCGAAACACAAGAAAGGCAGCAAAGAAGCCATTTCTCTTCAGGAGAAACATCAGGGAAAGCCTGATATTCTGCAAAAGTATAGGAATTTGGCTGCTGAGGACTGGGGAAAAGTCATTTTCTCTGATTAATCCCCTTTCAGATTGTTTGGGCCATCCAGAAAACACCTTGTCCAGAGAAGACAAGGTGAGCACTACTATCAGTCCTGTATGATGCCAACAGTAAAGCATCCTGAGACCTTTCATGTGTGGTGTTGCTTCTTCGCTGAGGGAGTGGGCTCACTCACAATTTTGATTAAGAACACAGCCATGAATAACCAAGAACAGTTTGGTGATGACCAATGCCTTTTCCAGCATGATGGAGCACCTTGGCATAAGGAAAAATTGATAACTAAGTGGCTTGGGGAACAAAACATCGAAATTGTGGGTCCATGGCCAGGAAACTCCCCAGACCTTAATCCCATTGAGAACTTGTGGTTGAACCTCAATAGGTGGGTAGACAAACAGAACCCTACATATTCTGACAAACACCAAGCATTGATCACGCAAAAATGGGCTGCCATCAGTCAGGATGTGGCCCAGAATTTAATTGACAGCATGCCAGGATGGATTGCAGAGGTCTTGAATAAGAAGAGTCAACACTGCAAATATTGACCCTGCATAATCTTAATGTAATTGTCAATAAAAGCCTTTGACACTTATGGAATGCTTGTAATTGTACTTCATTATTCCATCGTAACTACTGACATAAAGGTCTAAGAATACTGAAGCAGCAAACATTGTAGAGACCAATACTTGTGTTATTCTCAAAACGTTTGACCACAACTGTAGTTATTTATAAAACGTATTTCTATTACTTATAAAAGGGGTAATTTGGGACACAAACCTGCCTAGGCATTAGGACACACTAACATTCACACAATGTAATAGAAACGCATATGACACACACGCACACAAACACGCACACAAACACACACACACACACACACACACACACACACACACACACACACACACACACACACACACACACACACACACACACACACACACACACACACACACACACACACACACACACACACACACACACACACACACACACACACACACTAATGCAGGAGCACAGACAGTTGCACACACCACCAATATGAAATCTAGCTAACTTGATTGGCATCCCCAATCCATCTCCATTCTAGGTTATGTAAATAAGATGCCATTTCAGAGACTGGCACCCCATCATTTGTTTGAATAATAACAACCTTTTTTCGCCTCTCCCTTTTAAATGCCCGCTGTCCATCCCCGAGGATTTAAACGTCCTAACAAGAGTCTCACCAAGGCCTCAAACGCTCTCTGATTATAGCACTCTTAATTAGAACTCCCAGTATTTACTGAGAGATGGGAGAGGAAAGGAGGGGAAAGAGAAAAGGGGGTGAAGAGAAACAAAATAGCGAGGAAGAAAAAGTGTGAGAGAGAGAGCGAGAGAGAGGGAATAGAGAAGCATTTCTCTGCAGTCAAATTCACATCAAAGGCGTCAACCACAGGCAGATATATAATGAGATAGTCTAATCTGTTTCTCTGAAGTGTCTGGTCCCAATCAACAGGACTGAAATGTTTGTTTCCCCTCTTCCTCCTCTTCCTCATCTTATGCATCCTCCCTCCTCCTCGTCCATCTCCTGTTCCTGCTCATCTTCCAGTGTTAAGGGGGGGTCCTTTTCCCCCAGACCTGAATCATACACAGCAACTACCATTTACTTTGATTATTTATTCACTAGTTTTGTTCTGATTATACCACGACCAGGACATAACTGTATCAAAGCTGATGAAGCACACTGCACGGAAACTCAGGTTTTATATACTCAGTACATAGCTACAACTTAGTACTCACCATGTATATGATAATATGATTATTTGTACGATCGTGCATCAGATGACGAACATGGAATAAGACCATGTATGATAATGTGAGGTATTATACAGGGTCTGGAAGGATGATGTATTATACCGGGTCTGAGTAGTGTGAGGTATTATATCGGGTCTAAGTAGGTATTATACAGGGTGAGGTATTGCACAGGGTCTGGGTATTATGATGTATTATACAAGGTCTGGGTAGGATGAGGTATTATACCAGATCTGAGTGGGTATGATACAGGGTCTTATACAGGGTGAGGTATTCTACAGGGTCTGGGTATTATGAGGTATTATACAGGGTCAGAGTAGGAGGAGGTATTATACAGGTTATGGGTAGGTATTATACAGAGTCTAGGTAGGGTGAGGTATTATCCCAGGTCTGAGTCAGCCTGATCTCTCAGAAGTCTGAACTTCAGAATCTGTGGCAGTTTCACGGAATGGGACCAACATCTGTGGCAGTTTCACGGAAATGTCTGCGATGGGCGCAAAGTGAGACCTTGCTGTTAACTCGATCTAAGACTTACCCAAACCTTTACCCTAACCTTAACCACTCAGAAACCTTGCTGTAAATTTGATCTATGCCTTACCCAAACAACTAACCCTAACCTTAACCACTCAGAAACATTGCTGTAATTTCGATCTATGCCTTACCCAAACCCCCAACCTTAACCACTCAGAAACCTTGCTGTTAACTCCATGTAACACATGTTATGTCGTAACATATTGTTTGTAACCAGGGGCGTCGGACTGGGGGTAAAACCAATACTGATTACCAGGGCCCAAGAGGAGAGAGGGCACATAAAAGGTCTGAAATATATTTTATTTTAACATATGGGGGCCCTCAGGACTGCCTATGCATAGGGCCCAGGATCTTGTGCTACGCCCCTGTTTGTAATCATGGTGATAGTGAGGAAAGAAAGGATAAAAAAGCATATTTGCAACACGTTTGCATCGCGCTGGAAAAGAAAACAAAATACATACAAGTGTCCGCATGGATTCCAACTCGCAATCTTTGGTATGTGAGTCGCATGTTTTTACGCCCGCCCACCATCCCCATCCTACCATCCTGCAAAATCTACACTATTTACACTCTGCTACGTCATCAGGTGAATCCGTGAAACTGCCACAGATTTAGAAGTTAAGGATCCATGTTTATTTCACAGATTTTTCTGCCATACCTTGAAACTAGGTTAGGTGTCCGTGGTAGTTTTACAGATTTCTGAGAGTAGGGTGAGGTATTATACTGGGTCTGAGTAGGTATTATACTGGGTCTGGGTAGGGTGGGGTGTTATACAAGGTCTGGGTAGGTATTATACAGAGTCTGGGTAGGGTGAGGTATTATACAGAGTCTGAGTAGATATTATACAGGGTCTGGGTTGGGTGAGGTATTATACCTATTTCTCTCAAATTTTGTTAGCAAATCTGTCTAAATCTGTGTTAGTCAGCACTTACTTCCGAGACAATCCATCCACCTCACAGGTGTGGCATATCAAGATGCTGATTAGACAGCATGATTATTGCACAGGTGTGCCTTAGGCTGGCCACAATAAAAGGCCAGTCTAAAATGTGTAGTTTCACCAAACAGCACAATGCCACAGATGTCACAAGTATTGAGGGAGCAAAACAGACAACTCCCTCACAGTGATTTAAATCCACAAAAGGGGGATTCAGCACCACGGCCAGCTCCACGGCCTAAGGAATCACAAATAATTCAGTAGGCTGCGGAGCTGATCGTGGTGCGGAATCCACCTGTTGTGGCATTAAATCACTGTGTGGGAGATGTCAGTTTCAAATAGGTGCTGGAAACATTCTTCAGAGATTTTGGTCCATATAGACATTATTCACATTATTGCATCACACAGTGAAGCAAATCTCCTGTTCCACCACATGACAATGGTGCTTGATTGGATTGGGATCTGGTGACTGTGCAGGCCATTTGAATACTGTCATGGTTCCGCCTCCCTGAGCTCTCTCTCCCTCTCCTTTTGTGTACCTTCCCCCTCTTCTGGTTCCCTTGTGTGTGTCTGGTCTGTTTTGTGTTTGTTTGTCTGTTCCAGCCCCAGAATACCAGTTTCCATTCACACCATGAAGGCACCTGTTTCCCGAGCACCAGTCCCCATCAGCACTCATCACCTGCACTTGCTGATCTGACACGTGGGCTGATTGCTGCTCTCCCTTCTTAAGGGAGTTGACAGCAATCAGTCCTCGCTGGATTATTGTACTATTGAGTATGTGAAGTCCCAAGCTACCCTGTTTCCGCCTGTCTGAGTACAGTGTTGTTTATTCCTTTTTGCCTTTTTATAGCCAGTCTGAGCTGTGCCCTTATGGTGACAACTTATTATTTTGCAAAACCTGATTCTCCATTCCTTCACGTTCAGTACCTGTCTGTGACTATAATCCAAAGCCCCTGGAAACCTGCTTGTCTGCCCTACGTTACCCTGGCTCCCCGGGAACCTGCCTGCCATCCTTCTTGGTTCTCATTATTACATTCTACAATAAATCTCATAATTGTTGTTACTCACCACTCTGCTAGGGAACCATAGTTCGGCACTCGAGGGAATCACACCAACCGTGCACAACCTATCAGTCAGTTTTACCATGCTGAGGCAACAGGTTAGTTCTCTCTTATCCGCACCTGCTCCGCCGTCTCCTGTTATACCAGCTCGACTCACTCCCAAACCAGAAAATTCTGTGAGCCCTGGGTTTCCTCACCTGCTAGGTATGAGGGGGATGTGGGGGGCTGCCATACCTTTTTTACTCCAGTGTGGTTTAGTTTTTGACCAGCAGCCACGCACGTACTCCACGGAGATATCAAAGATAGCCTATGTGATCAGTCTGCTTGGAGGAGAGGCTCTTCAAAGGGCTGCAGCCATTTGGGAGAGGCTCAAGGGCAGTGCTGAATCCTATGCTGAATCCTATCGGACCCCTGCTCCTCCAGACACCCTGGGAGGCATGATCAAGCCCGTCCGTCTCAGTCCTCTGCTGCCTCCGCCTCACTGGGTTATTGACGGCTCCCCAGCTTACACCGTCCGTTGCCTGATGGATGCCTGACGGAGGGGGCGGGGCATCCAGTTCCTGGTAGACTGGGAGAGATAAAGTCATAACGAGCAGAGCGGGGTGCCCTGCTCCCAGATCCTGGACGCCTCCCTTGTCCGGGACTTTTAGCGTTGCCGCCCTGATGCCCCAGGTGTTCCACCCGGTGGCGTCCCTCGAAGGGTTCTGTCATGGTTCCACCTCCCTGAGCTCTCTCCCTCTCATTTTGTGTGCCTTCCCCCCTTCTGGTTCCCTTGTGTCTGGTCTGTTTTGTGTTTGTTTTTCTGGGGCTGGAACAGAAAAACGTGGTGTGAATGGTTTCCATTGTGAATGGTTTCCATTCACACCACTAAGGCACCTGTTTCACGAGCATCAGTCCCCATCAGCACTCATCACCTGCATCTGCTAATTTGCCACACCTGGGCTGCTTGCTGCTCTCTTGACAGCGATCAGTCCTCGCTGGATTATTGTACTATTCAGTATGTGAAGTCCCGAGCTACCCTATTCCCGCTTGTCTGATTACAGTGCTGTTTACTCCTTTTTGTATTTTCATAGCCAGTCTGAGAGCTGTGCACTTGGTGACAACTTATTATTTTGCTAACCCCGATTCTCCGTTCCTTTACTTTCAGTACCTGTCTGTGACTATAATCTGAAGCCCCTGGAAACATGCCTGTCGGCTCCACTCGCCGGACCGTACTTCACTGCCTGTCTCTGTGTCTCCGGTAACGATTAGCTGAAGCCCTTGGAAACCTGCCTGTCTGCTCCTATTGTTCTGACCATACTTTGCTACCTGTCACTGCACCTATCTGGATCATTGACCTGTTATCCTACCTCCCCGGGAACCTGCATGCTATCCTTCTCGGTTCTCATTACTACATTCTACAATAAACATCATAATTGTTGTTACCCACTACTCCATTGTTTGCATTTGGATTTACCTTCTGTTCTGAGCTTATACTCCTGACAAATACAGTGAACTCATTGTCATGTTCAAAGAACTAGTTTGAATATAATTGAGTTTTGTGACATGATACATTATCCTGCTGGAATTTGCCATTAGAAGATGGGTACACTCTGGTCAAAAAGGGATAGACATGGTCAGCAACAATCCTCAGGTTTAAGTAATGCTAAATTGGTACCCAAATTGTGGAAAAAATATATATCCCACACCATTACACCACCACCACCAGCCTAAACCATTGATACAAAGCAGGGTGGATCAATGCATTCAGGTTGTTTACTCCAAATTCTGACCCTACCATCTGAATGTCACAGAAAAAAGCAAGTCTCATCAGACAAGGCTACATTTTTCCAATCTTCTATATCGTTCAATTTTGGTGGACCCATGCAAATTGTAGCCTCAGTTTCCTGTTCATAGCTGACAGGAGTGACACCTGCTGTGGTTTTCTGCTGTAGCTCATCTGCTTCAAGGTTCAACATGTTGTGCATTCAGAGATGCTCTTCTGTATACCTTGGTTATAACAAGTGGTTATTTTAGTTACTTTTGCCTTTCTATCAGCTCGAACCAGTCTGGCCATTCTCCTCTGACCTCTACCAACAACAAAGCGTTTTCTCCCAGAGAACTGCCACTCACTGGTTATTTTCTCTTTTTCAGACCATTCTTTGTAAAACCCTAGAGATGGTTGTGCGGGAAAATCCCAGTAGATCAGCACTTTCTGAAATATTCAAACCAGCTAATCTGGCACCAACAATTGTACATATTTAGACAATCTCATACAGAGTGACTTACAGTAAGTACAGGGACATCTCCATTGAGCAACTTAGGGTAAAGTGCCTGGCCCAAGGACACGATTACATTTGGCACAGTGAAGAATCGAACCGGCAACCTTCACACTACAAGTCTGACTCCCTAACAATTGAGCCACTTAATTCCCCTTTCAACCATGCCATGTTCACTTAAATCACATTTGTTCCCCATTCTGATGCTTGGTTTGAACATCAGCAGATCGTCTTGACAATGTCTACATGCATAAATGCATTGACTGACTGCCATATGATTGGCTGATTGTTAACGAGCAGTTGAAAAGGTGTACTTAATGAAGTGACTGGTGAGTGTATCTGAGCCCCTTAATTGAATAGCTTGTAGCACCTTCAATAGGGATTTTAACTCATTCCTCCCAACAGATCCCAGCCAATGAATTTCACAAGACTGTTAGTACGAAAGACACCCTGTGTTCATTCTGAAATAAGTAAACTTGGTTTGCCTACAATGCACCCCATTCTTGGGATGTTCTGCAGGACTAACTTAAGTTGAAGGCCCCTGTGGCTATAACGTAGTTCAAAAAGCTTTTGATTGGTCATTTTACTGTAAATTGTGTTTTTAAATCTGTACTTGTTCCCATTGTTTATTTTTGTAATACATTGTACCACAGCAAATGAGACATTGTTTTCAGTCGATTTCAAAAGTTCAATAGCATTTTTTGTAATAAAATAGTTAACTCATGTTGAAGTTGCCGTTGATTTTTCTACATGCCTCCCCCTACATGTCGGTCTCCCTAGCCTCTGCTTCTTACTGCACCATCAATAAAGAAAATGTCATATAAAAGAAAAAAGCAATCTATAATTGCACAAAATGTTCACATAATTTGAAGCTACATTGTGTATTTTAATAAAAATAATATATTTTACAGCTTTCAGCTGATGGAGCAGTAAGACAAGCGGGAGTATTAAGAAGAACAAAACAAGGAGGATGAAATGAATCACATTTCCAAGCTGCTTTCTTTACTGCCTCATACCAACAGATGGCATTGTCACACCACTCTCCATGTCTCCGGGCCTCCCTCCTGTCTTGTTCTCCATTCTGTCTGCCTCTCCTCCTCTTGCCATTAACTCAGCGAAAGAGAAAGGAGGCAACACCGGAGGGCCATTAAATGTAACCACTACCTGAGATTAGGCAGGGGAAAGAGAGATGGAAAGGGAAGTGGAGGATGTGGGGTGGGGGCTGGGGTGGGGGGGGCAGAGACAGACAACGATTTAAAGATAGGAAGAGAGCAACAGTTTAGCCAGAAGGGCTGAAATGAAGTGGTACTAATATGAGGATTACAACAACAAACCTCCTTACCTCTCAATCTCTCACATACTAATCTCCTTCCCAGACACTTCTGCCCAAATTCACAGGTCTGGGGGATCATTGCTTCAAACATAGCCTTCTGTACCATATGCAAAATAAAGCCAGAAACTTGAACAGCCAATCTTCCACCACACCCTCCCCTTTATGTATTTTATACATCAATGTTTCTATCCTGTACCCCTGAATGGCTGTTGGATTACATTTTTAGTACAGGTTATTCATGCAGTTCTTTTCCCAGAGTGTGAACTACACACAGTAACAACAGTTTTGGATACACAGCAAATTTGGTGCCACGCCTTGCATTATCGTTATTCTCTAAAATTAAAGATGACAGAAACATTACCTAGCAAAGTCCCTCCGTTGGTAGTTCAGACAAAAAGCCAATTTCAAATGGAAGGTCTTCCTTGTTCATATATGTTTTGTGCAATAGCCTGGGGATGAGGTTACTCACATAAAAAACATCTAGAGGTAAGACCGGAGAAAGAGATAGATGCTCCAGAGAAAAAGATGACCAAGTAACTACTCAGGACAGATGCCATCAAGAAATGGGTCCTCCAAAGCATATATTTCCTGGTTCTTAATAATCTGCTTGCTTAGCTAGGCAGTCAGCAAAACAACTCAATTCAATTACTAGTCTCCCAAACCTAGATGGTGCAGACGCTCTTATCCAGAGACATACAGTGAATACAGGGACAACCCCTGAAGCAACTTAGGGTAAAGTGCCTTGCTCAAGGACACCATGACATTTGGTCCAATCGGGAATTGAACTTAGAAATTAGAAGCCTGAATCCCTAACCACTGAAGCATCTGGCACCCCATCTGGACTGTAATCTGAATGGCTGCTAGGCTCACCTGGACTGAACTCAGAGGATGGGATATGGCGTAGCATAGCATTTGTACAGACTGGTTAAAGTGCTTTTCATAGACCTAGGAAAATAACGTGGAGTTTAAAAAATCACGTAATGAAATACCTTGATCATAAAGACATTTCAATTCAACTTGGTCCTTGAGAAGTTAACTTATTATTGTACTTAGAGTTATTATTGTAACACATTTCTAAGCTTTCCTGCTCTAATATAATTGTGCAAAGATTTCCTTTCTTATCATTTCTTCTGAGAGGTGTAGACACATTTGTTCGATTCACGTCATTCCAGTTGATGGTTAATGCATCAGTTTGTTGCATTACCAGTTCCTTACTCCAGGTCCAGGACCCAGCCATGAAGGTGGCCTCAGGGAATGAAAGGGGATGTTAGGGGGAGGGGTGGTCTGGTTAATCTGCCCCTGATCCTGTTACTGTACCCGTGTAGAGTATGTAAGGAATAACTGACATCTATCACCTACTGTTAGGGATCTGTCTGTATCAATAATATAACACATTGAGGATATTGATTACATCTGTACATTCAATGTGTTTGGATAGTTAATTATTGACCGTTCTCTAGTTCGCTATGAGCAATAAGTCAAGAGGAGAAACCCCAGAGATCAGGTGCTGTTAAAACCTGAGGCCTTGTCCTTGACAAGTTTGAAAAGGGAAAGCTTTGGTGCTAAGGTCCATGCTGCCCCATCAGACAGAGAGAGATGGAGTAAAGATAGAGCTATAGGGAGAGAAAAAGGGAGAGAGTTATAGGGAGAGGGTGAGCAAAAGTAAAATGAAGAGAGACAATGTTTTATTTGCTAGGCAAGAAGAGAGTAATATTAAAAGAGAATTATTGATTACTGCTGAAACACAAACAAGTGATAAAACTGAGGGAGGCTAGTCCATCTACACACACACGCATGCACACACACACACACACACACA
>JACXGM010015091.1:0-21582 GCA_016801145.1 Umbra pygmaea | reverse complement strand
GCTTCTTAAGTAGGGGCCTGACCACAGCATGCTTAAAGGCAGCAGGGACAGTACCTGAACTAAGACAAAAATTGAAAAAGGTGAGTAGGCTCGGCCCAATGGTGTCATTAAAAATCTCCTTCACTATCCTGGTGGGCACAATGTCTAATGGACACTGGGTGGTTTTCATGCATTGCACTCAGAAATGAATGTCAGAGAGACTGGCTGAAACTCCTCAAACACAGCAAAATGCATAGGAGCAACAGGTATAAGCACATGGGGGCTAACACTGGCATATTGCCTGACAGATACTACTTTGTCAATGAAGTAACGTAGAAACGTTTCACAAGTACTAATTGAAACATCTGTTGGATCAGAGGTGCATGGATTTACAACAGAGTTAATTGTATTAAATAACACTCTAGGTTCATGGCAACTGCTAGCTATAACCGAAGAGAGATATTGCATCTTTGCCACCTTTACAGCCTTCTGATAAGTGGCTAGCCTGTCCCTTAATAAACCCAGTGAGACTTGCAGATTGTCCTTCTTTCGCCTTCGTTCAGCCTGTCTACAGTGTTGCCTAAGGGCCCTTGTAGAGTCATCTAGCCAAGGGTCAACCCTAGGTTTAATTGATTTAATCTGAAAAGGGGCAATAGAGTCTAAGAGTGCACGTGGATTGGAACACAGAGAGAATATTATCTGGGTAAGAGGGAGATACCAGACCATTCATGACACAACTGTGAGCTCCTGAATGCCGAAGCAAACTCTCCAGCCGAAGAAGAGGTAATGCAGCGGCGCCTATAAGCTGAGGAGACAGGTTTACTAGCAGGTGGTGGTACACTGATCTCAAACCTGATGGGAAAATGATCTGAGATACCAGTATCTGTTATTTCACTAAGTGAAACTGAAAGCCCATAAGAGATAATAAGGTCTAGGGCAGGGGTATTCAACTCTAACCCTACGGGGTCCAGAGCCTGCTGGTTTTCTGTTCTACCTCAACATTAATTGGATTCACCTGGTGTCCCAGGTCTAAATATATCTCAGATTAGAGGGTTGCAATGAAAAAGTGGAGTGGATCTGGCTTCGAGGTCCAGAGTTGAATACCCCTGGTCTAGGGTGTGTCCGAGATGATGTGTCGGCCCTTCCACACATTGATTAAGGCCAAAGGAGATCAAAAGGGTTTTAAAATCATTAGCAAGTGGGTTAGAGGGGCAACACATATGAATATTGAAGTCCCCACAAACCAAGAGCTTGTCATATTTTGGGAGAACATGCAAACTCCACAGAGAATGGCCCGGGACGACTGGGGTTCGAACCCAGAACCTTCCTGCTGTGAGGCCACAGTGCTATCCACTAGGACACCATGCATGCCCCTAAGACCTTGAGACCATAGCCTACCGCCACAGCTTCAGAAATGGAAGCTTTGAAATCTAATCCAACTCACCACCAGATGGTGATCAGTTGACAGCTACGCCCCTCTTCACCCGAGTGTCCAAAACATATGGCCAATCATGACTCTCCAGGTGTCTCCATCGTTGCCCACGTGGGCATTGATGTCTCCCAGCAGAACGATGGAGTCCCCTACTGGAGCCCCATGCAGGATTCCATTCAGGGTTTCCAAGAAGGCCGAATACTTCAAACTGCTCTTTGGTGAATATGCACAAGCAACTCCAGAGAAGAATAGGGTCCAACCCCTATCCAGGATTACGGTTCCAGAACCGAGGCTGTGCGTCAAGGTAAGCGCCACCAGATCCAACCAATAGCGCTCCATCTCCCACAAAATTTCTGTCTCCTTCCCCCACTGAGTCTGCCTCTGCCGCCAGGGTCTGGTCCATTGAGGTCCCTGACTTTCACGGCCACTCGTGTGGCAGTGCACCTGATGCTCGCGGTTCTTCTTGTGAGTTATTATTTGCCAAGAAAGGTAAACAAAGGTTTAGATGCAGTGAAAGGGAATGTATTAGGAGTACCTGTTGTCATATGTGCTGGAGTGTTAGTTGTGTTAACCATTTGACCATGATTCCACCCACTAATCCAGTCATTTAATTATTTTTGTTTTTGCCCAATTTCAGAATACCCCAAGGAAAAAAGCCAGCGTCTGCAAGTGATAGATTGACTATCTATTTCCACGCTGTCCTCTCAAAGGATTTCAAGCTTAACCCTGATGAGGACCGCATCTTCATCAGAGCTGGAGGAAGCTTTGAGAGCTGGGACAACGATTTAGTTGAGCTCTCTGTGTCCAGGTCAGTTAAATACATTACATTTCCATACACATTAGATGAATTAGACATAAAGACTGTAATCAAACAGGTTATCTGTATTTAATATTAACCTTTTATTATAATGTTTTAAAAAGTAATACATATTGGCGTTTTGTGTCTATAACCAGCATTTAGGAATCACAGACCTTCTTTTAGTCTATCAACAAAGATATGTGTGCATTTCACCAGCCTGTGACAGTACAAACTTGTTAAAGGTTTTTGTTATTTCAAAATATTTGTGTCTAATGGAAATTTATTTTACGTACGATCTACGTACGAAATTTTATTGTAAATAATAAGTATTAAATAGTTACAGTACAATGCGTAGGTATTCACCCCGTTGGATGCTTCCACATTTTGTAGTTTGACAACTTGGAATGAAATGGGATTGTATCGGGATTATTGCCATTTGTTTTACACAACATACCAAACATTTTGAAGTATTTCTTTATTGTAACACAGAAGTTAAATGAAAAAATAAAATTATTTTGGTGGTTACATAAGTCCACCTGTGTGCAATTGAAGTATCACATGATCTCAAAATAAATAAATAAATGTGGAATGCTTCAGAGTTTGTTAGAGACCATTATGTAAACAAACAGCATCATGAAGACCTAGAAGCAAACAAGTCTGGATAATGTTCTGGAGAACCACTAAACAGGTTGGTTATCCCAAAGTTTGAACATCCCCCGGAGCACTGTTAAATCCTTTATTAAAAATGGTAAGAATTTGTCACATCCGCAAGTCTGCCTAAAGAAGCACATCCACCAATACTCAGTGACCGGGAAAGGAGGGCATTAGTCAGAAAGCAAGGATAATATCCCTAAACACACCGCCAAAAGCTACACTGGAGTGCTTTAAACCAAGAACCTGAAAGTCTTAAAATGGCCCAGGCAAAGACTAGACCGCAATCCGATTGAAAATCTCTGGAAGGACATGAAAATTGCTGTTTACCAACGGTCCCCTTCCAGACTGACAGAAATTGAGCCATTTTGCCAGGAAAAATAGTCTAAAATTGCAGGATCCAGATGTGCAAAGCTGGCAGAAATTTACAGCAAAAGACTCTTTTCGCTGTTATTGCAGCCAAAAAAAAGACTTTCTCATTTCTCATTATTCATTGTTCATTCAGGACTGTCCATGCAGTTCATTTGAAATTCACTGAACATATGATCTGTAACTTTAATATATTGCATTATTTTCCTACAGGAATCTTGGAGAGCATGGGTTTCTAGTGGAAGGGAACTTAATCACAAGCAAAATGCACACAGCCAAGTCTATACCATACAAATATCTTGTTTACAAGGCAAAAAAAGAAAAGTATGAGTATGAGTACATTTACAAACTGGATTCTATCCACCCCACCATTAACCGATGTCTTTTCATCAAGTCCCATCTGCTAAATGAAGAAGGTGGGTGCAGTGGCTTGGACAATTTTGTAGTTCTCAATTGTAAGCCACTGAATAACATGTTTATTTTGATTCATAGTAACATCAAGTTCCAAACCCTATTTTATTTTTATTTGTTTTGGTAAAGCTCATGCATTTTGATCAAACTCTGCCCTACAATGCAGATATCCCATTGAACATTGTTTGTTGTTGGTTTCAGGAGACTGGCATCAGTATGATGATATCATCTGTGTCGAGCCATCTAAGACCATGATGAAGAAGCTGAAAGACGTTATTTGGCCAGACCAACGAAAAAGTGTAATTGAAGGTCGAGAAATCGCAGGACGAATCATGCTTGAGGGCATCTTTGACCTCCTCAGGACCTGGACAGACATCAACCTCGCAAGCTTCCTCAGTCAGCTGAATCAGTTTTTCCAGATTTACGCGAACCCGTTTGTCTATGAGGATACGCACAAAAAATGGTACTCCTTAAACTACAGTGAAAAAGACGTACGTGAATTTCTGAAAGTCAACATCTCCCCAATCCAGCCTACAGATTTTCTTCACCCATGCCTAACACCACATGAACGGTAACTCCATGCATGTTTATTCTGTTACTCCAAGGTGCGGATGCTGCTGAAGGAGTTCATGCTGGACAATGTGGTGCCTCAGCTGAAGAAGGATGGTGATGTGAAGAGCTCTTTCGTCCCTGACTCCTTGAGGGCGGCTGTGCTCATGGTGTATGTGTGGAAGCAGTACCGCATTGGGCTAGACAACGGTGAGCTCAACCGACTCTGCACCGCGCTGCGCCTGCCCAAGATGCCCAAGGACGACTTCCTGCCGTACTGGACGGACTTCGCCCTAGCTGTTTCATGTTTCAAAAAGTGGGTTCTTGAGTTTTGGCAGACACTATTGCATTCGAATGTTAGTTGATATTATGTGTATTTTTTTGTTGTTGTTGAAAAAAACATTGTAGTTACAACAGTGTTCAACATTTTAAAATCACACAGAAATGTTCATGTTTTTGATAGAAATTGATAAATTAAATAATTCAAATGTATATCCATAACCAATGTTGCAAATGTCTATCAATGTTAAAAATGACTGATTTAGAATTAATTATTCACATGCAACAGCAAAGCCAACATTTAAGCAGCAATTAATTCAGTGTACAAGAATAATTTTAGCTCATCTGTAACTAATCATGTTTTGACAATAATGTCTGATCAATTTAATACCACCATAGTGAATAACGGTTTACAAAACATAAACATTCCTGAGTGATTCCAAACTTTTGAACGCAGGTGTAAGTTACTGTGAAGTGTAAAAAACATGCAGTATTTGTACTCCCTCCAGCTTGCCAGACACACTGATATCCCTGATGAATGCAGAGAAGAGTGAAAGAATGCCCCGGTGGATTCTGGTGCTCCCCCTGCTCCATCTCCTCAAGGGATACTCCAAACCGTTTGCACACATATCTGTCTCGACCGTTTCCGCCAAGTACGAGGAGGCGTGGGCAGGCCTCCAAAGCATCAGAACCAGCAACATGACACTCTCCAGCCAAGACAGGAGGTATAGTACATATCTTCCAATAAAATTAAAGTTGAATCATACCCCAGAGATACATAAGTGTTTTTGCTTTGTAATCCACTGAGGTGTCTTTTCCAGTTTTTATTCTGGTGATGGTACGTTCCCCGAAATCAAGTAAGATCAAATGTGCATGGATATTTGAGTGCAGGGACAAAAATCAAGATCACAGAAGTCTGGTTGTTATGCATTTTATGAACACTGGACACTAGGGATGGGACGATTACTGGTTTCACAGTAAACCACAATAAAATGTCTGTACGTTTAGTATTACCATTTAAAATTTAATTTTCATTAAACCCGCCTTTGATTACCGTGATTTTGAAAACTCACGGTAAATCCTGTCCAGCCAGAATCATTCTGACAGGTGCGTGCATGCAACGTTGTTTTTTGCAATAGAAGTCAAGGCGGAAGGCAGTGACAGCGCTTGGGAGATTTTTCAGCCATCCAAGAGAACAAAATCTGAGATGTGGTCATATTTTGGCTATTACATGAGACCTGAGGGCAATTTAATTGAGGATGGGCACCCTGTCGGCAGAGGAAAGTCGCTGCAAAATGGGGAAACACTTCAAATCTGTCATCTTCGTGACAACCAGCCACTGTATAGCGAATGCATAAAGTTTTACTTCAATACCAAAACTAACTTGGGCAAATAATTGGACAAAAAATATTGATTCGAGATGAAATATTTAATTATCTCACTAGTAATTAACGCAAATTATCCGGATGATAAGTTTAACAGCAATTAGATTTGAGCCAAGACGAACAAACATGTTCAAAATATTAAGGGTGACATTTAAGGGATCATTTATTGTATTAATTCATAATAAATTTATTATAAATATTTTTATTTTTACCACAGAAATAATTTCAGGGACATAAAATATTGAATGTGATTAGTGTCCGCAGTCTTAAATAGCCTTAATATCGTTTTCCAGAATTTACGGTCTAAAATTGTCTTTAAGTCTTAATTCTAATTTTCTATGGTCTTAAAGGATTGTGGCAGTCATGCTATTTTTGTTCTATTGTATTTTGTCGAAAGAAGCCATAAACGCTTTCTCTGTGCAACATTTTAGTTAGGAACAACTGCCAGATTAGAGTAATAGCAGGTGATTGCGGGAGCTCCATGCGTTCACAGGAACACACTTACTTTGTTCGTTAGTTAGCTTAGTTTGAGTCTTACTTAGCTAATATATAAAATATATTTCAGGGTCCAACGGTAACTTTTTTTCTCACTGGCCCTTTCGGGCCAGTTGGTCTAAAATTAACTGGCCCGGACTGATTTATTACTGGCCCAAATTAAATTTGGAAAAAATAAATAAAAACCTGTGTTTCTTTTACATAAATGCAAATAAATTACATATGTGTAACCAAAAAACGACATCCATTAATGTATTTTCCCCTCTTGACAACATGGTAGGAGAGATGTAAAAATAATATTTAGTTAATATTCCCCTAAGACACGTGTACAGAGGTAAACATTGTGCATTCCAAACTAAGTGTGGTTGAGTTCACAAGATTTGGGAAATTCCCGATTAAGAACAAAATGACAAGTAACAGGAGGTCATTAGTAACCAGTGATCTATAATAAGAATAGATCTACCTCTAAACCTAAGATTTCTTTGCACTAATTGTACATGTACTTACACCTACCTCATTCAATTTCAACTGTATTTCGACTGTATTTTTTTATCTTTCTTCTTTACTGTACCCTTTGTGTAATTCTTGTGTATTTGTATTTATATGTAACTCTGTCTGTACTTGCACCTTTTTGCTCTATCTTGGCCAGGTCGCCGTTTTAAATGAGAAATTGTTCTCACAGTGCCCACCTGGTTAAATAAAGGTTAAATAAAATTTAAAAAAATAAAAGAATAGAAAATTATTAATTATGGTAACTAGTTAGTTATAAACTCAGATTAACTGTTAATTTAGGTTTTATTTAGGAACTTCCCAAAATGGGTAAACCCGGACACAATTAGTTGGGAAAAGCACAAAAAATTATTTTTTTCTTTTGTTATTTTTCCGGATTTTCTTCCCTTTCCAATTCCCTCTTTAATTCTGCCTTGACTGCAGCTCCACAACTCCTTGTACAGATCTGTGGGATGATGAAGGTTGTGCACATGGTTTACCCAACCGTATGTCGCCCAATCCGCCAATTTATTTTTGCACTGTTGCTGTTCACCCAACATGGAAGCTTTCAGTCTGATCATGCACACGATGATTACTTTTACTGACTATACTTCCACGATTTAATTTATAGGTGCCTAAGTTGAACATAAGGAGTCATTGGAGAGCGATAATCTGATTTCTCTAACCCAAATCCAGGGCAGCGCTGTGCTAATTTTGTGCTGCCTCATGCAGGAGGCCCGGGAAGTCAGAGAACCCATGGTCAGGCTCGAACCCATGACCATCATTAAGTAGACTGTCCTGCAACGCAGCGACTTACCCCACTACGCCACGCGGACCCAAACTATAATTTGATATTTCTAATGGTATTGAAATGATAAGGGAAATAAAAATAATTTCAGGTTGGGGTATAATATACAAGTGTATCAAAATAATTTAAACAACTTTTTCATGGAATTGAAAGGATTTAGTAGTATTATATATAACGACTGTATTTAAGATTATTTTAATTTAGCAACATAGAATTGGCTTATTCAGGCAACAAATTATTTCCATCATGAGCACATTCAGATCGACTTGTCCAACCACCAAAGACCTGTTGTCCAGAGTTATGCTGTAAAAAACTAAAATTACTGAAATGCTGCCAAAATTAGCACTGATAAATTTAATGCCATTAGTTTGCAAAATAACTGCATCTGAATTGTATTCATGCTAATAATACAATTTTTTTTCTTAATAACTGTCATGATAAATAACTTTTCATCTTGTTTACATCTACATACCTATTGCCAGGTGTTGTCTATGGCCAAACACTGTAGTTGTGTCCATCCATTCAAGTTTGTGGCTTAGCTATCTACAGTCAGATCCCAGGAGGCGAGAGTCCTTAAGTCACTGGGTGATTGCTTCCCGTGTGATCTTTCAAAAATAGACTGACTGTATTTATCTTTTTCAGCTTAGAGTCCGACTCATTAAAGTGTATGTTAAATTCATAAGGCTACGTCTTGTTGAGAAGTGCAAAGCTTGTCTGCAATCATGTCATGAAAGCTATTTGTGAGGACTTAAGCGATGGCAAAGTATATTTATTCAAGAGACACATTTAATGTTTGTAATTGTTCCGTAATCAACTACAACGTATATTGCCACGAGCTGGCTGCATCATTTGGCGAGGGAAGGGGATTTCTAATAAGATCGGAAGTATTAAAACAATTTTACCGAAAACGCCTATATTTAGCAAATGTCCACAGTATAATAACGTAATAACGGTGTCGGTGCTCAATACGTACATTTTCAACCTACAAAAACGATTCTTTCGATTAAAGGATCACATTCGTTTGGGTCCTGCACTATGCATACAGCATTTTGATTGGTTAAAACAGACAAGCATTCAAATATTATTGGTCAAAAAGATGACCCCGGTATTGCCAAACCGAGGAGGGAGAAAGAACCGCATATGACAGATATATATTTTAACTTGAGATAAGCGAAAATAAAGCAGGGGAGGGACAAATGTTACGAATGTTTTAATACGAGACTATTCATTTAAATGGCAAAATTGAGCACTGGCCCGAACGGGCAAGTGACTATCTTTGTTTACTGGCCCAACGTTAGTTCTTACTGGCCCCGGGCCATCGGGCCATTGTTAATGTTGAACCCTGTATTTTATTTGTGTACTTACAGTTTTGTTTACTAAAACGTATTACTTGAATTACGTGATCAGTAGGCTACCTATTAGATTGCGCATTTTTCAGTAGCCTAAGTCAAAGCAACTATAACAACCCACTCTCATTGAGCAGTTAATCTCCACATTCTCGTTCTGTGTTTAATTAGCGCAAGTGTAGTGGGGCCATGTAATACTTTGGAACATTTCTTTCTACCGACTCAAGAGCCAGGCATCGTGGAGTTACTTTAAATCAGTAGTTTAGTTTGAACTGCTGGTCGCAATTCTACAGCAGACTTAAGCACAGTCTGTCGTGAGCACATAAAAATGCTGCAGGCAAAATAGAACATAAGATACTTTTAGACGTGTTAATTTATTTCATATAATGAATATAAATAACTTGCAAATATAATTCAAAGACATTGCTCTCTAACCAAATCCAAACATTCAAACGATATGTGTGCTGGTCTCCCTCAACAAAGTCAGACAATGCATTCCAACGCAAGCGTAGACATCTGTCTCAGTACACATCTGTCGCTCCCGACATCTGAAAAAAAAACTTCACTAACACACGGTCAACTCCATTCCTTCATCTGAGAGATTCAAAACAGCAGGCAATGGGAACCAACCACAGAGATAGTCACAGTATACTGGCACAGTATTCAAGCCACCATGTAAGTTAACGCCTATTAGGCAAAAAATATTCCTGTCAGCAACTGGTAGTCTACCAAATATCAGGAATATGACTATTTTTATAGTATATATAGTTTATTGATGATATTCTGTTTGCCATCACAATTATTCAAATGATTAGCAATGAATGTAACGTATGTGTTACATGAATATGCCATTACAGAGTCAAATTCAGAGCATATGTGAAAAATCATCCCGTTAACTAGACCTTTCGTTTACTTCAGCAGATGGTAAAGCTATTGCCAAATTCTAACAAGATTATCAGTCATTAATTTATGGGGAATTTATAATGATATCACATCGGATAGTAGGCTTTAGTACTAAATGGTAGACCACAGTAAAATAAAAAGTGCTTATAGCTCCTAATTGTATTTGTTGTTTGTTGATTTCCAAGTATAAATCTTGTTGAAATGTTTTTAGTGTGTTTGTATCAGTTTTTTTACATTTCCATCTAATTTTAACAAAACCGTGATAATATTGATAATCGTGATAACTTTGGTCACTATAATCGTGATATGAAATTTTCATACCGTCCCTACTGGACACAATGTATGCTCATTAAATTACCTGATTGAACAGGTTATAGTCTCGAGAAGAGGAGGAACCATTGACAGAATGTTTTTACTGAGAGAATAATACTGCTATTTCACTTAGAAGCTACAGTATGTCTCCAAATGACTACATGAGGAGTTTGCTATAATACACTTTGAGTGCTTTTGTTTATATGTACTTCTGTTGATTTGTATTCATGTTTATAATTACCCTCTAGGTTTAAGAATTGGCTTGTAATTTAACCATGTAAATACCCTCATACTTATGGATTGGACATGGTGTACAGAGCTCAATGGTTTAATATTGACACATTCTCAACACGTCAAAACATGCTAACTTGCTAGACCATGTAATTAACTATTACAGATGGGGGTGCTAGACAGCTATGCTCTGTAACCGCAATGCTTAGACTGCTACAGTCAGGGTTCTCACAGGGTCTTAAAAAGTAGAAAATTCTGAACGTTAAATTTAAGTCCTTAAAACATCTTAAAAACTGCCAGATTTTCATCCGAGGTCTTAAATTTAATTTAATCAGGTCTAAAAAAGACTTTACTGTTGTTCATTTCCAGAAACGCTGGACACAGAAAGAAAGTATTGAGTCGTAGCCTAAAAAGCGTAGTCATGAATATTGAGTGTCAATGTTAATTAGGAACAAAACTACATTTTGCATTGCACACAGACACTTTTTAAGGTGCAACAGTAACAAAACCAGCAAAACGCTGCCCTCAGAACATTGGTTCGGTGTGTTGAAGTTCTTTCTGGGAGATATTGATGTTGATATGTACGGAGTGATAAAACTACATATCCTGTGATAGATGCAATACCTGCCCGTGAAATATGTGAAAAAAGTTTGGCTACGCCTACGTGTGAAAAAAAAAAAAATTTAAATAGTGTACTTTTAAAAGTGTACTTTTAATGAGACATGGCTAGAGCACAGAGATTTCCGCTGTTGGTTACAAGCGGTACACAGCTCTAGGTACGGGATCATCCATGTTAGATATACATACCTCAGGATAAGTAGAGTATCTATCCATCTATCTAACATGGATTATTTGATGTGTGTTTGTGCAACATGGGTTGTTACATGGGTTGGAGTAGCCTTTTCAATCTCTATTAGGCTATTAATATAGTGTTTTGTAATGTAAATAAATATGAGATGAAATCTATTCTATTTTGGGTGTAAGGTTTTGGGCATTTGACACGTTGTTGGGTATGAATGGTTACTAATGTGATTGCTTCTGTAAATTAAATTAATGCTTATTCAGTGACTGAAATAATTTAAATCAAATTTCTTGGATTTGAAGATTTTTTTTGTAATGCGTCGTAGAGGTCAACTGATTATGATTTTTCAAGGCCGATATCGATTAACGATTATTGGAAGACCAAAATAGCCAATACCAATTAATCGACCGATTATTATGATTTTTGCGGGGGAAATAATGACATTACAACAATACTGAAAAAAACTTTTAATATATCTTAATATAATACACAAAATAGTTTCAGAACTCAAATAAATGTATCAAATTATTTAAATTTGTTCAAACAAAATGCCAAACAAATGGCAAACAATGGTATTTGATTCAACTTTGCATATTAAATCTGTTTTGTAAAACAAACCCTTGGGTTAAACATTTAGTCTGTGCATTTAGATAGTTGTCCTTTTATTAACCAATCGTATTTGGTGGTGCACAACAGGAGTACAGATATCCAACGTAATTTCCAGAAGAACTTGATAAATATATCTGGTTTCAAAATCAATACACAAATATGACAATGAATATAAATATAACAAAAGCAGTAACTGAGAAACATGGGATTTTGTCTTGAACTACAGAATTATTCTCCTGTGCGAGGGGTCGGAATAGTCTAATGTTCTTCTCTCTTTTTGCCAACGTCTGACTCAACATCCAAAATAGGCTACTTGAAAACCACATTTGAGAACACTAGCGACATATTTTCCCTGCTAACATGAATGCCTTTTAATTAAATGTGGAAGTAAAACAAGGTAACCTGTCTTCTGTGTATCATTTTGAATAGGCGTATTATTTTGACAAGTTATATGTGCGTATTGACTGTGTATTGTTGAGTGGACAAATTATTTAAACCAGCACTCGTTTGGTGCCAGTACCCGATTTTGAACTGCTGTTGGCTGATCAGATTATTAATGACAAAATCCCCCTTATTCATAATATGCAACGCAATATAGCTAGTTAACCTTTGTGCAGCAGTTTTTTTAAAAACAGGTTGTTTTTCCCTGAAAGCCTCAAGGAAAACAGAACAGATAAATGTTTTGGTTGATAAAAAAATGGGTATAGTTCTGTCTGAACTACTCTAGACTTAATATTAACCATGTGAAGCTAACAAGTGATTATATGAGACTGATTTTAATTGATCCCCTTTCATGCTAGCTACAAACTTACCATGGCTTCTCTGCAATCACTATTTCCTCCAGACAGTTTCTACGTGATTTGCTGTCTAATTGTAACACTAGAGGAAGTGGTTTCTCTCCAAAAAAGTATCGGCCATAATCGGCAAGCAAAAATGCAGATTAACAATTAATTTAAAAACTCCTAATCGGCCATAATTTATCGGCCAGTCAGATTAATTAGCCAACGTCTAATGTGTCGTGTAGGTCTTAAATTTCAATCTTCATAGTCTTAAGATGTCTTAAAAAGGTTTTAAATTTGACTTAAAACTTGCAAGAACCCTGTACTCTGTAAACCAGCCAGTTACGTGATCTGATCACAACGTTTATATAGCCTTTTACTGTATTTAAACAGCAATCACGTTTTTTAGATAATATTGTATTGAAAAGACATCACATTTTGAAAAGAAGCTTGCCAAAAATCAAATTTAAATATCAAATTTAAAAAATTTCTTCAGAGGAAGCATAGCATAATGGATTGGGCGCAGTGCCTATCATCCAGAGTTACTGGGTTCAAATCACGCCAGGACCATTCTTTTCTGTGAATCTGTTTTCTTCCAGTTTATTCATAATTTTTTAGGCCTTTAAATTGTGACATTTATGTAATTACAGGAAAATACAACTTGAAGGATCTTATATAATCAAATCTTAACTTCCGCACATCCCAGTGGCCTAGCTGGTTAATGATACGGCTGTAAAGCAATGGATCGCAGGTTGCAAAACATTTTTATTATAGTGCTTGACTTTTTTTTACTATTACAGAATTAATCTCACAGGCTCATAGTGTATGGCTCTTGCTATACTGAGTGGACAATTTGAGAATGATCATCTGGGTTGCTCCTTCCATGCTTACAGTATATATATATACCGTTCTTCTTTCAGCTCTTATGAAGTGTGTTGTTTATCATTTTTCTCCAACTTCTGGGCTTTCCCTGGAAATCCCCATGATATATCACAACGCTATGATTTGTGGGCTATTCCTTTAAGAGGAGTATACACTACACGATTTCAGAGCAGTTTTAGCTAATGAGAGAGCAGAAACTGTGAAGTTTTCTATTATAAATGTGAAACAGCCATAATAGGGGCAAACTACACTATTTCACTGTTGAAACCATTTTTATCGAAATGTATATTTGCAGGACATCAAATACCAACTAGAACTGCATGCAGTTATGATGGGGTTTAAGCCTCCCCTGTGCCACCCCCCCCCCGAACCCAAGGTGCGATGGTGTTGACGTAAAAGCCAGGAAATTTCCCAACACCCGAGGTGCAAGGTCTTTAGTCATTTGCAGGTGCTCTGACATTTCCGAGTCAGTTCAAAATGTTGAAAGAACTGTGTCGAATGCGGTCAAAAATCTTCTCAGAGAACACAAAAACAAGAAGACAAAAACAGTTGTCATTAGCAAGAAGACACAGGGGATTGCAAACTAAGAAGGCAGATGATGAAATGCCATCACATTGTATGTCGATGTTTGAAACAAATTGTAGCCTATGCGTTTACAATACACATTTTCTACACGTCAAAGTCTGACACAAAAAAGATCTAACTTTTGGACAGAGATCTTGGAAAGCGGAACCCAAAGCGTAACAGTGGGGAGGCAAACATCAGGGAATATAGAGAGGTGTGAGTTGCAAGATCTGTGGTACATTGCTGTTGCAAATAATCAATTTAAATCCATTGCTGTTGCAAATACACCCCGGTCATCCCAAGCCTTTCTGTGTGGAGTTTGCATGTTCTCCCCGTGTCTGCGTGGGTTTCCTCCGGGTGCTCTGGTTTCCCCCACATTCAAAAAACATGTAGGTTAGGTTTGGGATTACAGATGGAAATTAGCATCTATGCTATAATCTGGCTCATTTACAGTCTGTACAGAAGTGTAAGACTGTTGATTAATGTGCACTGTCCCAAGTAAATAAATAAACAATAATATCCATTAACATTGATTGAGTAAAAGGGCCAAAACTGGTCTATGTTGACTATAGCTCCCCTTAATGGCCGCTCTTCGCCGAATTTGGTACAGAACATCGTAGTGGGACATTCTGAATCAAATTTTTTTTGATGATAGCATTTCATTTGGTGAGATGCTAATGTTCATGTTTCGTAGCTAGCTACAAAATATAGTTTGGTTGTCAAATGCTCATAGTTTAACGTAGCATAATTATTTTGATAACTTTTGATCAGGTTCGTCTGGAGATGCTAGGTACCAGGTTTCTTGCAGATTGGTCGCACAGCCTCTGAGCAGTTGGAAAAAGTTGGTTTTGCACATATAGCAAATAGTTTTTCGGGAAACGGGCATTTCCTATTTCATCAGATTCGGCTCAATTCAATGAACATGTGGATTTCTGATGTGCGATGTGGGAGTTATAGGCAAAAATACGTTTGACATCATTATAGTGCCACCTAGTGGTCCGCGTGTAATTTTTGGTATGAGGTCCAGTAACTATTGTACAGCTACACTGTAAATTTGAAGTTGCTCACATTAGTGTTAGTGTTTAATCCAAACCTGGGTCCCATAGGCCATGCCTGCTTTGACAAATCAGTACCCCACTGTAGGGGAAGCCACAGGAGTGGCCCTAGATGCTACCCTCAAAATTTTGTAAAAATTGGAGCCGTTCATGAGATTTTTTAACTTTTTGTACTTGTAGCGCTCCCTATTAGCCAATTTTTGTAAAAATTGATATGGCCAAGTTTCTGTTTCCGTAGCTAGCTACACAAATTTGTTTCTGCATAAATTGCACAATTTTCATCCAATAAAATTATTTTGATAACTTTTTGTCAGTTTGGTCTGGAGATCCTACGTACCAAGTTTTGTGCGTTTTGAAATGAAATTAATTTATGCTGACTAGATCCCTCACTATCGATTAATGTACAGTATGCTTTGCAGTGAAAAACAAGTCAATTGAGATATCTGGAGGTGCAGATGTTTACTTTTACATTTGAGTTGTCACTCTGAAACTAAAAGACTACAGGTAGAACATCATAACGCCCTCACACCTACCCCCACCCATCATTTACATTGGCATGGATTAATTTAATGATGCATCATTATGGTAGGTAGCCATAATGTATCTGCTATTAATTGAATGACAAAGTGAAATTGTTCTCATAATTGAATGTTAATTCACATGGTGTAGGGTAAATGCAGACTAGATCTGTTATTTTGATTTTTTTTCTAATGAGGTGAAATAAATGAAATTCACCTACAGTATTTAATGTGTTTTATACAGTATTTCTGTTAACATGGTTTATTTTTGCAGAAAGAAAACAACATTTACCTTACATTTTGTATTTACCTGTAAAACATTACTCAGTGTAAGGGAAATATAGTTTAAAAGACATTACCGTTCATGTATACAGCCAGGCGCCATCTTCAGAAAACAGACTTGATCAGTCAAACCACAAACTCTGTGCTATGTGAGCTGAACTGTAAGCATATTGTGTTTGATTTTCGGTTGCTGTAAGTTTAGCGCATTGATCTGCATGAATGACTGAAAAACCTCTTGCCATGGGAGATTCCAAGTCACATTTGAGCTCACGTAGCATAGAGTAATGTCTTTTAAATTATATTTCTAATAAACTGTCTGTACACTTACAAAGTTCTCAATGTTTCGCTTTGCATGTAGGGAGCCTCATTATGCTACCGCGAAAGTGTGGTGCTATTTTGAGTTTTGTTAGTGATCTATAATAGAGATCTATTGTTACTTAATTGTGTCATCACAACTAGCGTTATAAGGTAATTATCAGTTTGCACTAAAACTGGGCATATTCGATTACCATGAAAACATATCCCAGAGAACGGTTGACTCGGTACAAATGTGTTATTAACCCCTAGGATCATTTTGCTCCAGTGTTGTCCTTGGAGGTTTGGCATGAGGTTACAAACGGTTAAGGTTAGACATGACGTTACTGAGGTAAAGGTTAGGATTAAGGTTTGGGTTAACATTACAAAACATCTCACAATCACCTGTCTGTATCACGCTGCAGTGGACAAGAAAACAAGCACAAAGTGGCCATCTGGAGTTGAACTCGCGAACACCGGCACGAAAGTTGCATAATTATACCCCCCTCCACCATCCACAACCTCTGCTCTAGATTAAATCTACGCTACTGATATACTATGTCATGGGCTTCATATGTTCATATTTAAAGTTATTTGGTTGTTAAATTTAGCTCCCTATGAACGTAGTCATACATTTTCACAGATTTTGGGCTTGAGCCAAACACAGCTTTGAATCAACAACTGTCGGTGCACCCCGATATCACCTGGTGGCCAAAAACAGTATTTAAAAAAAAAGAATTTATGCATCACATGTTTAACACGATGCGTATCACTATTTACCGTGAGGTTTCAAACATTGAGCTCTGTATGTATGCATGATACAGTACTATGCAAAGTTCTTAGGCAAGAAAGAGTTTTTTAACTGATCACAAATCTAGTTGGAAATGTTTTTTGTTGTTGTATTTTGCATAAAGCTTTCAGTATACTTAAGTTTGCATAGCGAATTATAGTTTTTTGCCTTGCCCAGTCACTGGGTTTGTGCTCTCATATTTCTAATCGTTCCCAATGGCGGTGCATTCCCTCTGTCGATGGGGGTTCAAGCCCCGGTGTAGCCGACAGTCTGTGCTCTACTTCCCTCTACATGCTGGTCTCCCTAGCTACTTCTTCCTGCTGTGCTGTCAATAACAAATACAGCACATATTTGTTCTATCTCTAATATCCATCCTTTTGTTATTTTGGTGCATTTTGTTTAGAGCGATGTTAAAAGTCATAAAAGAGAATGGCCATCTGGTGGAGATTGATAGAATGGTGGGCCGTTCCTGGATGTATCTGACCACCGTTGAAGACCTGGTGGAATGCAACATCCTCATCAATGTGGAGCTGCTGGACCTGCTCCAACTATTCACCCTGAAGGCTCCTCAGGATATCAGCTATAGCAACAACCAGGTGAACTAGTGGTTCTACACTTCTCCTCAGAGACCCAGACGTCTTATTATTTGGAGCTACAGCATTTGCAGTGTCTTGAGCTTCCGGATAGCACTGGACAATGTAGATCAATCTGTGTTGAGATAAACCTTAATTGATTGATAAATTGATACATTCTTAACTCTCTTAGCTGTTGTGTTTGGAACACATACTGTACTGTACCGTACCAGCATGGGTTCAAATCCAGCCAAAAGTATTTTCAGAACCCTTCCATCCTCTATACTATCCATTGACTGTCATAAGAAAAAAAATCATTAGTGTTCAGTGTGACGAATCAAAATGTAATAATATTTTTGTTTTTTTGATCTGTGTTTTTATTTATGTCCTGTAGTATGTCTCAGAACTTCTCTCACACGTTCAAAGCAATCTCATCGAAAAACAATACAGGTGATTAATTGGAACTAATTTGTTTTGCACGTTTCCTTTTTGTTATGAAGATAGCTCTTGTAAAATATCCACTATCTCTTGTTGTTGCAGTTGTTTTAGCGAAGCATACGGAAGAGAGTGCTTGGCTACTGCAGTGAAACTGCTTGAGAAGATCTGCAAAGGAGTGCGATCAAATGCAAAAAAATATCCAGAAATTCCTGTGGCTTGTATGAACCTAGTCGTTTCTGTATCAGAGTTTGCCTGGTCCTTTCAATCTCAGGTATGTGGAATAAATATATCAAACACCTGTTTACTTTTTTGCCTTTCATTAAAAGTTAGCAAACTATGTTTATGGAAGAATTCTATAGTTTACAAAGTGTTTCAGTAAGGGGACATGTTTGAATCAGATGACTGTACTGTATTTCCTGGAGTTTTGCTATACAATATTATCACAACATATTAGTGCTAATTTGATATGATACATTTTTTCATTTCATGTGCATATTGTTTCAATTCTGTAGTTTAATGTGAAATCCATTAGATATGCATTTTATTCAGTCAGTTCAACAAAACTGGTAAAACATTTTAGCTTATTGGAGAAGATAAACAACTTGCTACAGAATTAAATTGACTTGCACTTGTATGCAGGCACAGCAGGTAGGCCTACTTCAGACCAGTTCAATTTGTGATGCGGTGTTCTACTCTTGAGTTTGAGTCACTTAACAACATTTTTATTTAAAGGGTTTATTGGCAAGGGAAATATTTGTTTCCCTTACCAAAAGCAAAAGTAAAATAACAACATTAAAAACTATAGCAAAAGTAAAAAAACACTAAAAATAATAATGAATTTAGGCAATCATTACAGTCAAATTGAAGAAGAAAAAATTATTAAGGCACTTTTATGTACAAAGGTGTGAGTAATCTGTGATTAAGGCATGTCTTCAAAAAATGTGTAAATAATGTGTAATTAATTTTTTTTTAATGAATTTTAACTTAAGGATGGAATGCAGGCCAAGGAACGGGAGCTTCTGTCTGAGGCTATGGGTATAGTCAGATCCTGGATTAGTCAAACCTTCAGAGACCGGTTGTTGGGTCGGGAAATGAGCTCCCTCTACTTGGCTGTCAGTTTCACTACAGAAATTGAAGTAAGAATAAAATGGTTCATCACGTGCAAATTGTGACTTTTTATTATAAGGGGGTTTGTCTATTTTCATTGCAAATCATGTTCTTATTCTGCCTTATTCACAGATGTGGAACAATGTCATCTCTCTGAAGTTCGCTAGTGATGAGTTCACAAGGGAATGGATACAAACATTTACTAGGGATTTGGAGGGAAAACTGAAACGGGTATATACAACATATATACATCCACACATACACAAACAGAAAATGTCCTTGAGGATTATTTATTCATGAAATCATTGCTTAAAATTTATTTTCCACCTTTCTAGGAGTCTCCTATTGATCAGTTAGAAAACTACTGTTCCAAGATAGAGAAACTGAAGGAGTCTCACCCGTTTGTGGCCAGTAGTGTAGAGAAATGTGCCCTGGAAGCCGTCACCTCACTGTGCCAGGTAAATATGCCAAACTAATCCCAAACTTTACCTTAAACATTCATTTACCCATACTTGTGTACAAATTAAAGCTATTGTGACCTATTAAAGGCCAGAATAACAGCATACGTCAATTTATAAATCAATGTTTTACCTTTATTAAACTACTTCTTGATAAAGGTTTACAGAAAAACTTAATGAAGAAACTCATTCTGCATTTTATTTTTATTTTACCTTTATTTTAACAGGTAAATGTAATGAGAATTGATTCTCATTTTTAATGACAACCTGGCCAAAAGGCATGACGGTGCAAAAACCATACAACGTTACAAACAGAACATCAAACATAACTATACAATATTAGAAATATATACATTAGTCAGTCAAGTCAAAAACATTACATTGTTTAATTACACTATGGGTGATTGCAAAGTTAAAGAGTACCAGTCAAAAGTTTATACAAACCCGTTCATTTACATACATAAACTCAGCAAAAAAGGACACTGTATTGTAATGATAATTTGTAGAAAATCTGTTTTGCTTTCCATGCTTGTTCAAAGACCCATTAACAATGAATGAACATGCACCTGTGGAACAGTTGTTAAGACACTAACCACTGGTGGGCAATTAAGGCCACAGTTATGAAAACATAGGACACTAAGAAGACCTTCCTACAGAAGGTCCAAAAGACCAAAAAAACACAGAAATAAAGATGCCCAGGGTCCTGGCTCACTTGCGAGAACATGCCTTAGGCATGCTGCAAGGAGGCCAGTGGACTGCAGATGTGCCCAGGGCAATAAATTGCAATGTCCGTGCTGTGAGATGCCTTAAACAGCACTACAGCATGACGTGGCAGACCTCGTGTAACAACACCTGCACAGGATCAGTAAATTTGAATATCACACCTGCAGGACAAGTATAGGATGGCAACAACAACAGCCCGAGTTCAGCCAGGAATGCACAATCTCTCCATCAGTGCTCAGACTGTCTGCAATAGGCTGAGAGAGGCTGCTATAGCTATAATGAGAGAAACACGTTTGTGAAGGTGAATGCAAGAGCATTGTGTTCGCATTTGCACTAAGCATTGCAGATGTCTGTTTTTAAGTGTTTTTCTCCAAACAGGGATAATTACCCAATTATATAATATTCCGTTAAGGTATTTTATTGTTTTATTATAAATCAGTACACAAATCGAGCTGTAGTATATATAAAATATAAATAGGCTACTCTGTATTTCCTTTAATAAGGTACATTTCTTAACATTAGTATGTCAGAATTTCTACTATTTTGTTAACCCAGAATTGTTGCAAACTGCCAACATTTGTCTTTCCCTCCCAAAGGTTATTATTAATTCTTGCAACGCCACAGTATGCAGTGACTAGCATAATAACTTGCAGCCTTCTCAGTCTGATAAAAGAGCAACTTTGACTGAAATAACCACTCGTTACAACAAAGGTATGCAGCAAAGCATTTGTGAAGCCACAACAAGCACAACCTTGAGGCGGATGTGCTACAACAGCAGAAGACCCCACCGAGTACCACCAATCTCCACTACAAAAGGCTACAATTTGCAAGAGCTCACCAAAATTGGACAGTTGAAGACTGGAAAAATGTTGCCTGGTCTGAAGAGTCTCGATTTCTGTTGAGACATTCAGATGGTAGAGTCAGAATTTGGCGTAAACAGAATGAGAACATGGATCCATCATGCCTTGTTACCACTGTGCAGGCTGGTGGTGGTGGTGTAATGGTGTGGGGGATGTTTTCTTTGCACACTTTAGGCCCCTTTGTGCCAATTGGGCATTGTTTAAATGCCACTGCCTACCTGCGCATTGTTTCTGACCATGTCCATCCCTTTATGGCCACCATGTACACATCCTCTGACGGCTACATCCAGCAGGATAATGCACCATGTCACAAAGCTCGAATCATTTCAGATTGGTTTCTTGAACATGACAATTAGTTCACTGTGCTAACATGGCCCCCACAGTCACCAGATCTCAACCCAATAGAGCATC
>JACXGM010015090.1:0-21583 GCA_016801145.1 Umbra pygmaea | reverse complement strand
TCATTTACTAAGTTCTGTCATAGACATTCTAAATCATTTCCCCGAACATCTCCGGTGGAGTTTTAATGGGAATGTTAAGTTATCTTGTTGCGGTCTGCTCTGAAGTTTCAGCGTTTACCACGCACACAGTTCAAGCTAGGTAGCCTATGCTCCTTTGTCTGACTCGCGGGCAACGCTCTAGTTTCCCGGGTCGCTGTGGTATTTCTTTCCGTAGCTGTTTACACATGGATAAATGATCATTATGAGGTCAGATAGTTAGATAGGACATATTCAACCACGTCTATTCTATAAATCCTCTATAGGCATTTATTAAGCATTTCTTCGTTCTCAACCCAGACTAATGCAACAGGGGAGAAAAGGAAATATAATAATTAGTAATGCTTCAACTTCATAAGTGCATCTTAATTGTATCCTTTTACTTCCTACTACAGTAATGAAGTACTGGTTTTATTTAGTTCACTAGTCAGATACTAGACAGTTACTTTTGCTGATGTTCTTATAACATTTCGAAGAGCACACTGATAAAGTTTCCTCATCATCCTGTGGTCTGATGGTAAATGGGCCTGGGACCTAGCCCCGCAATAGAGGAATACAAATGTGGGCTGAACATCCGGGCACCCATCAAGTCAAGAAGTGGGTCTGGATACCTAGAAGAGGTACAGTAGATCCAAGGTCCTTCCCATAACTGTAACACATTGTTAATTAACTGAATTGGCAAATAATGTAGAAGTGAATGGTAACTCAATCAAATCAATCAATCAAATGTATTTATGATGCCCTTTTTACAACAGCAAAACAACAATTTCATCATTAGGACACTGCAGAAATTGCAGCTGAAAATGTTGCTTAGCAGTTGTATGTGAATAACTGATCATAAATCAGTCATAAAAAAAGTATACATTTTTGTCAAAACCTGAACATTTCTGGGTACCCCAAAGTTTTGAACACAAGGGGATGTATAATGTACACTCACCTAAACAATTATTAAGAACACCCGTTCAATTTCTCCTTAATGCAATGATCTACTCAACCAATCACATGGCAGATGCTTCAATGTATTTAGGGGTGTGGTCCTGGTCAAGACAATTTCCTGAACTCCAAACTGAATGTCAGAATGGGAAAGAAAGGTGAATTAAGCAATTTTGAGCATGGCATGGTTGTTGGTGCCAGACGGGCCGGTCCTAGTATTTCACAATCTGCTCAGTTACTGGGATTTTCACGCACAACCATTTCTAGGGTTTACAAAGAATGGTGTGAAAAGGGAAAAACATCCAGTATGCGGCAGTCCTGTGGGTGAAAATGCCTTGATGCTAGAGGTCGAGAGGAGAATGGGCCGACTGCTTCAAGCTGATAGAAGGGCAACTTTAACTGAAATAACCACTTGTTACAACTGAGGTATGCAGCAAAGCATTTGTTAAGCCACAACACACACAACCTTGAGGCGGATGGGCTACAACAGCAGAAGACCCCACCGGGTACCACTCATTTCCACTACAAATAGGAAAAAGAGGCTACAATTTGAGCACACCAAAATTGGACAGTTGAAGACTGGAAAAATGTTGCCTGGTCTGATGAGTCTCGATTTCTGTTGAGACATTCAGATGGTAGAGTCAGAATCTTTCGTAAACAGAATGAAAACATGGATCCATCATGCCTTGTTACCACTGTGCAGGCTGGTGGTGGTGCTGTAATCGTTTGGGGGATGTTTTCTTGGCACACTTTAGGCCCCTTAGTGCATTGGGGCATTGTTTTATTGGGCATTGTTTAAATGCCACGGCCTAACTGAGCATTGTTTCTGACCATGTCCATCCCTTTATGGCCACCATATACCCATCCTCTGACGGCTACTTCCAGCAGGATAATGCACCATGTCACAAAGCTTGAATCATTTCAAATTGGTTTCTTGAACATGACAATGAGTTCACTGTACTAAAATGGCCCCCACAGTCACCAGATCTCAACCCAATAGAGCATCTTTGGGATGTGGTGGAACGGGAACTTCGTGCCCTGGATGTGCATCCCACAAATCTCCATCAACTGCAAGATGCTATCCTATCAATATGGGCCAACATTTCTAAAAAATGCTTTCAGCACCTTGTTGAATCAATGCCACGTAGAATTAAGGCAGTTCTGAAGGCGAAAGGGGGTCAAACACATTATTAGTATGGTGTTCCTAATAATCCTTTAGGTGAGTGTATATTCAGCCACACCTCCAGTACAATTTCCCAGTATACATTGCATTTTAAAGTGTGTTTCCACTTCACCATAATGGTTTAACCCTACAGGCAAGGCACTTGCCTGCAAAGGTAAAGGGAATTTCCTTTTGGAATACAGTTTCAGTTTGGCCAGCAAAACGTTATTCCTTATTTAATCTGAACAGTCATTACAGTTGCGGGTGCAAAAACATGTTTTATTAAATTATTGGATTATTTAGAAGAATGTATGCATTTGATATTAGTTTAGCAAGGGTGGAATTAATTAGTCAATATCCATATGGGTGTAAAAACATTTTTTATAACAAAAAAAATAATATATATCCATATGTGGCAGGGGTGGGCAGACTCGGTGCCTCAACCCCCTCTCAAGACTGCCACATAGCATTTCAGGACCATGGACAACTCCCCTGAGGAAGTCAACCAGACCCAGATGTGTTCAGCACTGGAGACTAAGGACAGCGACCGAAGGAAGGAGTGTGGAGCGACAGGCAGTGAGGAGGACACAATTTTTTGCTCTGGCTTTTAATACAACTTGATCTTGACATCTGTTTTCTTTTTGTGTTGCTGTTTCTGTTTTCTGTTCTTTTTCAACTGTTACTAAATCTTATCTTGCTTAGTGTGTAATACTATTGTTCTTATAGTTGTATTTATAGTTGTCTTATAGTATATTGTTATCCTGTTCAGCACTTTAGTAAACTACGGTTGTTTTAAATGTGCTATAAAAATAAATTTGACATTGACATTGAGGAGTAATGGTCCGAGACACACCCAGCTTCACAACTGACTCAACCCTGATAGAGCTACCTATAACGCCAAGAGGAGCGAGAGTAAGAGGTGAGCTGTATGACGGAACCTAACACACTGATTTCTGTGTGTGTTTCTCTTTTATGTCCCGGAATCCTTCTCTCTTGTGGCCCAAGATACTGGCGAGGACTAACCAGGAATATCCCGCGACGAGGATGAGAGAAACCACGGGGAATAGAACCTACAGAGTCAGACCAGAGAACAGCGACGGCGGAAAATATATAGTGGAACAGCACCCACCTGTTTTATGTTGTGGGACTTTATTTTCTTTGAGTAGACCAGTATTGACTGTGTATTTCTGTTGTGCAAAGAGTGATTAAGTAAAAACGCAGCCTCTGCCGGCTAAACCGCTCCTTCTGCCTCTTCTCTGACTACGAGCCTGTTACACATACAAAACACTATAATAATAAAACAATTCCAGGATTTCAACATACAGCAGAGCATGCTGGGAAATATCACATGGGAAATGTACTACAAGAACGATTCATGTAATTTCTATTTAATTCAATCTCCCTAGACCTACATGATTCAATCTAGTAGAATGAAAGAAATGAAATCATGTTGAAAGTTGAAACAATATATTTGTGTAAATCACACATAATATTTTAAGTAAATCTGACAGCCCAACTTTTCCAGTTTTCTTCAGTGTACAGACAGGTTGTTTCACAATGTCAAAAGAAATTGTGTCATCAAAAGAGGCAGAAGGTCAAGTCAACTCAAATTTATTTGTAAAGCACCTTAGCTGCCGACCAAAGTGCTGTACATTGAAATACGTTTGAAATATGCATTGGAAACATAAAGAACCAATAGAATAGACATTTAAGACAGTTTCTACCCAGCATTGCATCATACAAGCATTTCAACATAAAAACAAACATGATAGACATTTGAGATGGGATCTACTCAGCTTTGTGGCAGCAATAGAAAAACCATGATCACCTTTTGTCTTTAAGCAGGATCGTGGAGTAGACAAGCAATTTAATTGAGGACCTAAGGTACCTTGAAAAATAATGTTGGTTGAGGAAGTCAGATATATAGGTAGGTGCCAACCCATGCAATGCATTAAAAGCAAAAAAAGAACCTTACAATCAATAATATATTTTAACAGGTAACAGGTAGTGAAGAGGGTACATGGGTAATACTATCTAAATGTTTTGTGCCGGTTAGAAATCTAGCAGCTGCATTTTGCACAAGATGAAGGCATCTAATGGAGTACTAAGTGATTTCCATATATAATGTATTAGAGTTATAAAGACATGAGGAAATAAAGGCATGTATAACAGTCCCCAAATCCTTAAAGCATATGATGAGATTTAGTTTGTAATAGCCCTGAGTTGAAAAAAGCTGTCTCTAACAACAGCATTTATGTTTTTGAAAATTAAGATCAAAGTAAAAAATAACCCCAAGATTTGAAGATAGGGGCCCAAGATTATTTGTTATATCTTTAATAGAGTCTGGGGGACCAATAATAACAATCGCATCTGTCTGTGTTTCACTTTGCTAACCAGCATTTAATGTCTCTAAGGCAATCAAAAAGATACCAAATTAATTTTTATATTATCGGGTTTAATTGGAAGGTAAAATTGTGTATCATCTGCATAACAATGGTATGAAATGTTGTATTTTGTTGCCAAGGGAGCATATCTATAGGAAATACAATAAGCCCCATAACAGCCTTGAGGTAACCCACAGGTGTTCGGTGCAGAGGAAGAGAAATTCCCAATTTTTACTGTTGTTCAAATAGGACATAATAAATTAAGGGCAATGCCCTGAATGCCAACTTCTGACTTGAGATGCTGTGATCAATTGTGTCAAAGGCAGCACTAAGATCAAGCTAAATTATAATAGCACAATTTCCTGAGTCCCCAAACAACAATAAATGTACCTTAAGAAGGGCTGACTCAGTGCTATGATGTCTTCTAAAGCCAGACTGAAAATTATCTAGAAAGCTGTGACAAAGTAACTTTCAATTTTTTAATGAAAAAGAGGCAGTTTCCAAATGAGACAGAAATTGCCAAGAACATATGGATAAAGATTTGGCTTTCCATTAGCGGCTGGACCACTGCACGCTTAAAACAAGGTGGAAAAGTGCCATTTTTGAGGCAACTATTTGTTATAAAATTAGAATGGGCCCAATAATGTCCAAAGTATGGTTAAAAAGCCATGATAGGATAACATCCTAAGAGCAAGCAGTAGCCTTCACACAGGACATGCTCTTGTTTAGAGTGACCTACAGTACAGTAAGTACAGGGACATCCCCTGGTGAAACTAAGGGTAAAGTTCATTGCTCAAGGAAGCAAAGACATATGGCAACTGTAGTCAAACTGGCAACAGTCTGACTACAAGTCTGACTACATATCCCCTGAGCTATCTAATACCGAATAAATATTAGAAAACTAACTAAACAAACCTCAATCAGTTTTGCCCCTTGGTTGTTCATTTCTTGGCAATTAACAAATCAGGCTACACAATATTATAATCATTTTAACAGGGTTTCCACTGTCAAGAGGAAATCATTTTTCAGGAATTTTCAAGGACAATGTCAAGGATATTTTTGCCATACTTATTGCTTGGATATATAGCGCACTATAACTATACTGCCAACCAGAAAAAGGCTGAGGTGGCAGGGAATAATTACCAAAACAATAGCGGCTTTCGCTTTTGTAATGAGCATCAACACCTTCTTTAAAGACAAAGGGCCCTATCTTGCACCCGGCACAACGCAGTGCAAAGTCTGAACGGAAGCGTCTTTGCTAGGTTAAGACTGACACAGTTGTCAATTTCCCATCAGGTGCCAGCGTTGTTTAAATAGCAAATGCACCTGTGCTCATATTTGCGCCCATGGGAGTGCTAGTCTAACAGGGAGATGTGTTCAGAATAATTCTGGGTGTATTGCTATCTTGAGGCATCAGAAAGAGATCGTACAATTGACCAACTAAAACCTGTTTTAAAGTCAATGGCGCAGCACGTCATAGTTATTTTAACAGCAAATTAGTCAAATGCACCTATGGCATAGGCACAGCGCGTGCACACTATTCTTGTTGCACACAAAGACGGAAGCGCAGCAGCACACAAACATGCAAAAGATTACAAATAAAATATTACGATGCAAATCCGCCGTCATAATAGTAATGCGTGAAAGGTACAAACGCGCCTGGCTCTTAAAGGGAATGGGAGATGAATCTCTGATTAGTTTATTGCATGTTACGCCCAAAACACACCCATGAATTAATGCTACAAATGCACATGGACCATTTTATCCACTGTCAAACTAGCACGCCATGCGCTTAGATCGTTAAAATAGGGCCTAAAGAGTGGTGCGTGACTTTCTGACCAATCACAGCACACTTGTCTTCCAGGCGACACTGAAGGCAGCTAAAAAATAATAATTCATAATATTGCACAAAAACACATTTGGCGTGCAAAACCACCACAAAATTGACATCACCTAGCAGGACCAGTCACAATTTGCACCACTATTGCCTGGATGTATGCAATGGCCTTTACACACCATACACAATAGCGGTCTCTCCTTCCCTACCAGGCACAGCCCACATCCTAGCTGCCACATACAGCCTAGATCACATTCATTAAAATGAAAATGTGGCGGCCGCGTTTAAGTTTAGAAATAGCCCATTATGTGCTACCCATGAATGACACATTTTCACCTGCATTGTTGTTTTCAAATTAGCCCAATAAATAAAAAAAATCCAGACATGGCAACACTGTGACTGACACACACTGATACCCACACAGATCCTGTATGCATCAAATGCACGAACAGAAACACTCAGAAAATTACAATTCGATTTTTATAATAAAAAAAGTATATCAAAATTGACATGAACTCAGTTTAACCCTATTTTGATAACATACAGTACTTTAAATGTTAGGTTTTTTCCACAGTGTTTTTAACATTTCTTTCAAGTCTTTCAAAGTTAAATCCAGAGATGTGATATCTGTTTTTGTCTAAAGAGAATCATTTCAGCCTCCACACAAAATATTTAAATAATAATAGGTTTGGACACATAAGTTCACATACGTACTACTATGAATACTGTGATTACAGCATTAGGCTAGAGAGGGAACTGATGACCATCAATGTAGAAGCTAGACATGCTTTCACTTGCTTGTTAGTTAAAATATAATTATATTTTAATTAATATAAAATTAAAATATAAACTTAAAATATACTGGAGGAAAGACGGTTCTTTAAGAAGTTTATGTGTATTATCTTACCTCAGAGAAGATAAAGGTTTAAAAATGTGTTAACACTTATACATATCATTAGGTGATTGGGAAGGTCATGGAATGCGTTTGATGTTATGCTGGTGTTAACGAAACCAATAATTAATTTGTTTAGCAGTGTGTATGGGGCATTATATTATTTATCCATTGCTCAGGAGTCCAGGTTTTGTGCCCCTTGACTAATTTATTTTACTTTGTTTATTGTCCCTGGATACAAGCGGTTTTCAAATGGGAGCCTTGACATATATTCCAGCTTCATAAAGCTCATGACAAACAGTTTGTGTTGACTCATGATCACTGAGCTGCTGAATCAATTCTTTTGTTATTTTTGAAGCTGTATTTTGAGGGCAATCAGAAACTATCCTGTAAGTGTCTTTCCCTGTCAGTAACTTGTGACCGATGTTTCTCATTGCCAATGCAGTTCTACATATGCTCTCATGATTTTGAGTTCCCCTTGACACTTGGCCTCTTTGGAAATGTGTTAGTTTCCCTCTCTTGCTTTGAAAAATCCAATACCGAAGTGTTGATTGTCAGACCTTCATTACATCTTAAACAAATGTACTGCTCATTGACAATCAACCTAACGAGACCTCTGCAACTGCATTGGTAGTTGATTTATTAAATTTATAGTTTTCTTTATAGTTGTTTCTGTTATTTTGTCCAATACCAGTAAATAATCTGTTACAATAATATATTTTTTAATGTTGTATGTAGTTAGTACTTGGATTAATTCAGTTCAGTGCTTGGAAATAGATTTATATCAATCAAATGGTATGTGGTTGGTACCTGGCAGTCTGGGTCAGAGCAGACGCTTCCCACGGCTGACAGCTCAGTGCCATTCCTGGTGCCACAGAACCTGCAGGCATCAGAGCTGCTGGAAGCTGGTTTCCCTGCTCATAAATGCAGAGCATTAGCTATGCATGAGTCATACATAAACCTGTTGGATTTGTCACACTTCAAAACTTATTAACAGTCATGAGAATCAGTGTCATCTTATGCTTGCACATAATTAAAACGTTATTGCAATTATCTCCACATTCTAATTTGCTAAATTGAACTTTTGCAATATTACTTAAACTTATTCAGAAGTACATCTCCTGAGGGGAATTGCTAGCAAGGAACTGTTTTTGGAGAGAGAAAAGGGTCTGTATATTTTGTTACCTGTGTGCTCCCTGAACTCCACCATGGCCTTCATGGTCTTTGAGTCAGCCAGTGCCATGAGCCAGAAGAGCTTTGTCCGGCCACATCCTTCATGGAGGTCAACTTTGATTGCCTCCTCTTCCTCCTTAAACACCTGGAGAATAAACACAGAGAGACCAGGTTTAATGTCATGTTGAATTATATTTCATGCATTTATTACAGGTGGACTGGAAGGTGTTTCAGAATTATTAACTGTCCAAAAAATGTCTTGGAAAAGACAAAACCTGCAAGGTAATTTTTACAGATGTGACGGAACAAAAAAGGGAGACCAGTGTTAAGTTGCCCCCCCCACATGCTCCAAATTCACTCAAAAAATACTAAATCGTTTGTGCCTCGTTAGTGCTGGTTTGTGCAGTTGACAGTTTTGTTTGTGCTACTAGAGTTTTTTAGATATTAAATATTATTTTATAGGTCATTCTGAGGTCACTCAGCCCCCCACATGTTCCAAATTCACTCTAAATAGGCTCAATCGTTTGTGCTTCGTTTGTGCAGGTTTGTGCAGTTAAAATTTATGTTTTGTGCTACTATGGTTTTTTCTATATTACACAATTAATATTTAGGTGATGACGTCACCAGTCCCCCCACATACTCCAAATTCACTTAAAATAGGCTAAATCGTTTGTGCTTTGTTAGTGCAGGTTTGTGCTGTTAAAATTTTCGTTTGTGCTACTACGTTGTTATAGTTATTAAATAAACTTGTGCGTTATCATTATCAAATGACACAGCAGGCTCACCGGATGCATGGGATATAATTCCAGGGTAAGTCTTTCTTCCTGCATTGCCATTATTATCCTTCATTGTATGTGTATGTCTAGTTAGGTTTGTGCACCTATTGATCCTTACCTAATCCAACCCAGTATATATACACATCTGTCTTTGTCCTGTTAGTTTCTTGGTTATTGTGTTCCTGTCCTGATGTCCTGCTACATGTTTCTACTGTGAAAGCTGTGCTGTACTAGCTTGTCATTGGTTGTTTTGTAGTTATGTCTCAAGTGAATTTCACAGTGCTAGTTGTTATCTTTAGAAGTGCACACATGTTTATTGTTTTGGTAGTAATTTATACAAATTATCTAAATAGGATTGGCCATCTTAATGTGAATATCAGTCACTAGTACTATACTAGTTGGTCTGTAGTTTTTAATTCAAATAGAGTCACCCAAATTAAAAGACGCACCTGTCTCCTGCCTAATATTACTCCTCGGTGTGAAAGTTGTCTACTTTTTGAATGTGTGTGTATATGTGTATGTATACATGTATTCATGTGTGGAAATGATGTCTGCATAAATGACCCAAAAATACTTTTACTTCTGAAATTAAATAACTGTAATATCGAACATCCAATAACATAAATAATGGGTTTTTTTAAGTTGGAAATGGCACATTATTCATCATTGAACATCATCAACAACACAATCACTCCTTTGTGTATAACACAGCATGTGTGGATATACTGTTTTTTCCGATGCTCCTGTCACTCCACTTCTCAGGGCATCATATATCTCCCGGACACCTATAGACCTCCTACAGTAGGCCACATAATGTCCAAGAGCATCCTGGGTTAGGCCTCCTTAGAAAGCAATGGCTGCCCTTAAATTAAATGTCTCTCCTTGGAGCACCAGATTGGAGGGAAATTCACACAACACCAATTCTCTCTGGCAGGGATTCCTTTGTGGTGAAGTTGCTGTGGAGTTGCTTCCAAGGTTAGTGTCAATCCACAGAAGATCTCTCACACTGTAACTGTGAGAAACTTTCCCTGCACAGAGCACTTTTCCTGAGGTAGAGTCTGTCTTTAATGCAGAAGGACACTGAGATGGACTTTGAATTGGCCTGAGGCAAGTTGACTCTGGAAGGTTAAGTCCTTGTTCCACTGCGGTCTGAAGATGAGCCATGCCGAAAGCCTGCAGTACAGCAACAGAAGTAGAAACAAATGAAATTTCACTTGTGTGCTGAGACTGCTATACTGTGAGAATAACTGTTCTGAAGTAAACAGTCTCATTGTCTTTTCAATGATAGCAGAGATGTGGCACTGTGCATTGATTTGGAGAACACCAGACCTCAATTGGACTTTGAATATTCCACTCAGCAGCTCTGCCCTCTGTATGTAGGCCTGTGTGGTCAGACCCTTTGTAGTGATGGTTTTAACTAGCTGGAGGAGGTTGTTGGTTTCGTCACTGTGAACAATATTTCCAAAAGTGACAATATCACAGAAAGCACAACATAATCACTGACAGAAAGCATCAAATGTGCATGTGTTCAGCACAGAGACTCTTGATTTGCTGAGTTTAACTGGCTGTTGATTTTTTCCACTTTCAGTCTTTTACCCCTCACAGATGGATCAGCAGGAAGCCATTCAGGACAAGGGGAGAGGTATGAATTCCTCCTCCTCTTTTTAGGTGGAACAACCAGGCCTCTCCAGTTTTCAACAGCGTCATCTGTTGGCTGAATGTTTATGACAGTGTCAGACTCTCCAGAACAGGAAGCATCCATGTTATGTTTTACATCTAGGCTACATGTCGTAGTAGGTAGTAGAGTGGCTCCTGTGATCACTGTTCCAACAGCTGCATCTGCTTCACCATTTTGTTTTGCTGAACATAGCATGTTGCCTTCAATGATGGAAAGATGTCAAGCAATGAATTGATCCACCCGAATAGGTAAGTTTTCATGCTTGAAAAGGCTGCGTTTCATTTTTTTTAAACTCTGCTTCAACATTGTTCGAACTTGCAGTGAGGTTGGTGCTTCGGAAGTGAGGGACCATGACCCCTGTCCAGAGTGTTAAGTAACTATTTAAGCCTAAATATATTGGGAACAATTTCAGGGAGGAAGTGCATATTATCTCGATCACCATTAGCCACAGCACACCTGCTCTCCTCAAATATGTCTGTCACCCTCTGCCGTAGGTCTGTGTGTATTTATTCAAATTGATGCACTCCTTCCAGGTCCTCAACCTCTACATCTGGAATGATAACACATTCTTCTGCAATGTGGGCTTTCAGGTATTTCTTGCACCTTTCTGATATGAGGGGAGCTCCAGAGTTGTCATTGCACTCTGCTTCGCCAGAGTTTGCGGTTTGACTGATCGTGTCTGTGTTCCGAGGACGGCGCCTGGCTGTATACACGAACGGTAATGTCTTTTAAACTACATTTCTAATAAACTGTCTGTACACTTACAAATTTATCAATGCTTCGGTTTGCATGTAGGGAGCATCCTTATGCTACAGTGGAAGTGTGGTGCTATTTTGAGTTTTTTTAGTGGTCTATAATAGCAATTTATTTTTACTTCATCCATGCCCTCACAACTAGTGTTATAAGGTAATTATCAGTTCGCACTAAAACTGGTCACATTCGATTAGCATGAAAACATATCCCAGAGAACGGTCAACTCTATACCAATGTGTTATTAACCCCTAGGATCATTTTGCGCCGGAGTTGTCCTTTAAATCAAGTTCTTGACATAGTGAAAGAGGTTCCACAGGGATTCCACAGCGATTCTAAGTCGTAATGATATTGGATCAGCTAAAAACAGTAAACCTCACCTCTATTCAGAAGATACGGTTGTTAATGCTAATGCCCCCATGGCTGACCAGGCACTTTCTGAATTCCAATCTGCATTTATAGCCATACAGAATGCTTTAATTGCATTGAAACTGGTACATAATGCAGGCATAACCAAGAACATATATGCTTTTATCAATGCATGACAGAAATTGTGATGATATATGTATTTGCACATTGGATGGTGCCTCCAGTGCCAACATGTTTATGGACATATGGATTGATGATAGGCTCTACTTTAAAATGCATGTTGATGAAATTGTTTGACACTACATAATAGAAAACAAATAGATGAATTTACTTTTTTACCAGTCATTGATTATGGAGACAACATCTCTATGCATGCCTCTGCTTCTGTCTAAAATTTTATTGATGCTCGATATCACAGTGCCATTTGTTTTTTTACAAGTGGGTTAGTACTACCCATCATTGCATCCTTTATCAGAAAGTACAATGGCTGTCTATTAAATCTCATAGAGAAATACATTTAGCACTTTTTGCTTAAATAGCTATTGCACAAACTACCACCTTTTATTAATTCACTTTTAACTCGTAGATGGACTGGCTACCAGACCCAAGCTCAAGGATGGCTATTGCAGCAGATCCCTACGATCTTCCCATATGGAATGTACTTTAAAGTGGGGGAACTGGTGTCATTAGGGCATTTTTACTTGAATTAAATTATATTACTGATTGTGTTTGTTTTAAGCGAATGTTATGCTTTCTTCTTGCTTTTTAATTGCGTTCCTTGTTTCCTGTACTTAATTTTGTGTAACCTACCCAGGTCGTTGCTGCAAATGAGAACTGGTTAAATAAATAAATAAAACAATATTTTAAGCAGAACATCTCTTTAACATTTGTACTCTGGTCTTCAAATGTTGTTCAGATTTTCACACGAGGAACTAAATGTAAAAGAAGTGTTGTCATTTTGTATGGAGTAAATTTCCCGCCATATCTATTGAATTCAAAATAATTAAAATTATAAACGTGAAAAACACAATTGAAAACGTTAACATTATATTTGCAACCTAAAGTGAAATATTGGTTGTTTAGATAAAAATGTTAAATGTTAAAATAAATATTAAAAGCAAAAAGTTTGATAAAAGTTTGATTTAAATTTTTTTATATAAAAACTAGTTACCATGTCACCTACTCTCTTACCACTAGTTACTGCCTTTGGTTACGATACTTGAATCTTTGCTTTTAAAATATTTTTTTACATATTATGTTAATATGGCATCTAGTGCTTTTACGAGTTCAAAACATTATGTTTATTTGTGTAATACTTGATTATTTAGTAAGGAGAATCATAGAGGCCAAAACTAAAAAAATAAATACGTAAATAATTAAATGGCTAAATACATAAAATAAATAATTATATAATACAAAGCTTAAATAAATTACAAAATATATAATTTAATGCCTAATTGACATACAAAATAGATAGATGTTTTATTGTCATTGTATGCAGTACAACAAAATTCTGTTGGAGACATAATCTCCGAGTAGCAGCATTGAGTAAAAAGATAAAAGTTATATATATATACATACACATACAAATATATATACACATATATACACACATACATATATATATATATATATATACATACACACACACACACGCAAACACATACACACGCAAACACACACACACGCAAACACACACACACGCAAACACACACACACACACACGCCAGCACATTCTCACCCAAACACATCTCACATATTCACATACATTCCGTGTTCTCGATAAATAGCTAAAAAGAGTAAAGAGTAAACACAACAGTTATTGCACAGAGTCTGATTGCATTGAGGGAGGGGGCAAGGGATGTGTGTTGTTATGTGTGGATGTGTGTATGATTTCTGTACTATGTTCACAGCTCTGGGGAAGAAGCTGTTGCGTATTCTGTTTGTGCGTGTGGTGGGGGTCCTCAGTCTGCCTGAGGGAAGGATGGTGAACAGGGAGTGTCCGAGGTGTGAGGCGTCCCGTCTGATGTTTGTGGCCCACGTGAAAAGACGGCTCGAGTATATTCCACTCAGGTTTGGTAGAGGGGAGCAAATGATCCTCTCAGCTGTCTTGACCACCCGCTGCAGTTTCTTTCTTTTTGCTGCTGTGCAGCTGGAGTGCAACACAGTGCAGCAGTATGTCAGGGTGCTCTCAATTGTGCATTGATAAAAGCGTGTCAGAAGTTCCTGAGGGAGCCCATTGTGTTTCAGGGTTTTCAGGAAGAACATCTTCTGCTGAGCTTTTTTAATGGTGTGGGAGGTGTTCTAGCTCCAGGTTAGATCTTCCACTATGTGCACTCCCAGGAATTTAAAGCTTGCCACCCTCTCCACCTCCTCCCCTTTGATACACAGGCCATTATGGTTTGGTTAAGTCCTTCTGTAATCAATTATTATTTATTTTGTTTTCTTGGTGTTGAGGTTGAGGTTGTTGTCCCTGCACCAAGTTAACAGAGTCTGGAACTCTTTCCTGTAAGCTTTTCATTATTGTCTGATATGAGTTCCACTATGGTTGTGTCATCAGCAAATTTGATGAGAGTGTTGGATTTATAGAAGGGGGTGCAATTGTGAGTAAAGAGAGAGTAGACTGGACTGAGGACACAGCCCTGGGGGAGGCCGGTGTTGAGAGTAATGCTGGAAGAGGTGTGGTAGCTGATCCTGACGCACTGCGGTCTATTGGTGAGGAAGTCTTCAATCCACTGGCAGAGAAGGTCTCCCAGACCCAGTGGTTGTAGTTTTTTGATCAATCTATCTGGGTTGATGGAGTTGAATGCAGAGCTATAGTCAATGAATAGCATCCTAACATAACTGTTGGGGGTTTCCAGGTGTGCGAGGGCTGTGTGCAGTGCTTTGGAGATGGCGTCATCAGTGGATCTGTTGGTCCTGTATGCAAATTGGTGTTGATCAAGGTCAGGAGGGATCTGGGCCTTAATGTGGGGCAGTACCAGTCTTTCAAAGCATTTCATGATCACTGGCGTGAGAGCCGCCGGCCGGTGATCATTCAGACTTGTGATGGCTGAGGTTTTGGGTACAGGGATTATGGTGGCGGTTTTCAGGCAGGTGGGGACTGTGGCTTGCTGTAGTGACAAGTTGAATATACATATGAATACTGAAGCGAGCTGTTCGGCGCATTCCTTCAGCACTCGTTCGGAAACGCCACCAGGCCCCGTTGCTTTGTTGCAATTGATGTTTTGTAGTGCTCTCTTTACCTGGTAGGCCAGTAGAGTGAGTGGCTGATCGCTCTCTGGAAAGGTGGTGCTTGTATGTGGGTCCGATCTGTTGGAGCTGGAGTCTTCAAAGCGGGCAAAAAAGGTATTTAGCTTGTCTGGGAGAGAGGGGTCAGATGAAGTGGGGTTGCTGTTGCTCTGTTAGTAGCCAGTGATGTTCCTCACACCCTAACACATTGCACTAGGGTTGTTGTCATTGAAGTAGTCCTCAATGTGTTGTTTATGTTTCCACTTTGCAGATGTGATGCCTTTGTGTAGGTTGGCCCTCGCTCTTCTGTACTCCTCCCTGTCTCCTGATCTCAGTGCTGTGTCCCGGGCTTTGAGCAGGTCCCTCACCCTGTTATTGAACCAAGGCTTCTGGGTGGGAAGCACTTTAATTTGCTTCTTTGTTGTTACAATGTCCGTGCAGAAGTTGATGTAGGAGAGGACTGTGAAGGTATGGTGCTCAATATTTGTCTGTCCTAAAATCTCCCACCTAGTATCCCACCTAAATGTATAAATTACAAATTAAATGAGACACTAAATATATAAATGTTACATGTACTTGTGTATATATAGATTTACGTTTTCATTTGTTCACATTTATTTATTTATAATTTAATTTATACACAGTGTAATTTGCTGCAGCAAAAGTCTATATCTCGTCAGTGCAAAGAGTTGAGGTGAGCAGATTAACTAAAATGCACTAAATTGTACACCTACATCCCTGATCTCTGCTTCTCACGTAGGGTGAAGTCAGCTAAAATTGGCCATCCGGTGAAATGGACCAAATATTGTTGTAGCGTCATATCTCTTAAAGACTTTACAGCAATAAATGTGTATGTTTGTTAATGTATGATCAGCTACAACATTCCTTGTGTGGTGGTTTCGTTTGTGCTCAGTTTGCATAACGCATGACATAAATGGAAGGGCAGAGGGATTTTACAAAAAATTCTTGGATCCGGGTCAAGCACCCCCGTAGAACCGGCCCTGCTTCGCGGTTGCGAGGTCCGGTCTGATAGTAGTTATACACTCACCTAAAGGATTATTAGGAACACCTGTTCAATTTCTCCTTAATGCAATGATCTACTCAACCAATCACATGGCAGTTGCTTCAATGCATTTAGGGGTATGGTCCTGGTCAAGACAATCTCCTGAACTCCAAACTGAATGTCAGAATGGGAAAGAAAGGTGATTTAAACAATTTTGAGCGTGGCATGGTTATTGGTGCCAGACGGGCCGGTCTGAGTATTTCACAATCTGCTCAGTTACTGGGATATTCACGCACAACCATTTCTAGGGTTTACAAAGAATGGTGTGAAAAGGGAAAAACATCCAGTATGCGGCAGTCCTGTGGGCGAAAACGCCTTGTTGATGCTAGAGGTCAGAGGAGAATGGGCCGACTGCTTCAAGCTGATAGAAGGGCAACTTTGACTGAAATAACCACTCGTTACAACCGAGGTATGCAGCAAAGCATTTGTGAAGCCACAACACGCATAACCTAGAGGTGGAACTAAAACTTTTTTTTAACTGAAAATTTTATTTTAAGTCCCAATCAGTCTGGTTTCCGACAAGGACACAGTACAATTACAGCTGTAACCTCCATCACAAATGATATTGTTAACGCTTTGGATAACATAAAGTTTAGTGCTGTACTATTCATTGACTTATCTAAGGCATTCGACACCGTTGACCACCATCTTCTTCTGCAAAGATTGAAAAGCATATGTTTTTGTAGCACTGTGCTAAATTGGTTTTCTAATTACCTGAGTGGTAGAACTCAGTGTGTGGCATTGAATAACTGTACTTTGTCCTTGCTAGAAGTAAAAATGGGTGTCCCCCAAGGATCAGTTTTGGGTCCTATCTTATTTTCTATTTTATTTTATATATAAATAATTTAGGCATGGATCTGAATTAAAAAGGCTAATTTTTATGCAGATTATACGATTTTGTATACCTCTGCTACGTCATTGAAGGAAGCAACTCATCATTTACATTCTGGGTAACAAAAAATCACTTGTAGGATTAAAATTGGTATTAAATGCTAAAAAAATCAATGGTTTTTACACATTCACATTATCTTATAGATCTCACTATTTCAACACAAAGTGGTACTCCAATAGAGAGAGTAACTTCCTACAAATTCCTTGGTATTTGGTGTGATGATAAATTGAATTTTGGGGTCCATATTGAGAGCCTTTTAAAAAACTTAGACCCAAGTTAGGTTTATATTTTAGACTAAAGAAGTGCTTTCCTTATTCAGCAAGGAAAAGGTTAGTGCAGAGCACATTCTTATCAGTGTATGGCGATCTAATTTATATGCATTCTACTGCATTTTTATAAAAAAATGATGTACTATATCACTCAGCCTTGCAATTCATTACAGGTGCAGCAGCTAGGACTCACCACTGCATTCTGTATGAAACTGTACAATGGTCCTCCCTCTCCCTTAGAAGGAAATTCCATTTATTAATTTTCACTGCTAAAGCACTAATGGGTAAATTACCCCTTCATATTTCAAATTTGCTTACTTACCATAATAGTGTTTACAGGACAAGATCATAAAAAAAAAAACGATTAACTATTACATCAACAAGAACAGAACTTGGTAAAACAGCTTTCTCATCAGATGCACCAAATGTCTGGAATGAACTCTAAAACACCTTAAATCTAGAATCACTTCCACCTTTCAATACTTTAAAAAACCTTTTAAAGTCAACTCTGACTGAACAGTGTAATTGCTTTTAACTAGGTGCCCCTTTAAGCTTTAAGTGGTATGTCTGTATTAAATTAAGTGTAATGTTTTGTTTTGTTTAGTATGTAAAGTGTTATCTATAGTGTATGTATAGAGATTTGTGGTGTTGTATGTAACCTTTGACCTGTCTTTCATGTATTTTTGAAACCTTGCCACCAGTCTTGGCCAGGACTCCTTGGGAGAAGAGTTATTGTAACTCAATGGGACCTTTCAGGGTTAAATAAAAATCCAAAAAAACAATTTGGATTATACAGTTGTTTGTTTATTCATATAATTAATCTGTTTAGAGAGAAGACACGCTGTCAAGTCCGAAAATGTATAGATGGAATAACACAAATGAACACAGTGTGAGATGCAATCGTTCCATTCAAACCGTTCGCCAGCTTTATTTGAATGTCAATGGAATTAGAAACATTCCTTTGTGGGGGTTTTATTTGCGCAGTTGTGCTCAATGGAAGCACTTTAGACTGCTACGATCCGTTTGTACAAAACCACTGACAGAAAGGTGAGTGGGTGGAGGAGGGGCCATGAATATAGGCCTACCTGCATTTTGATGATAAGCATACAAGAAGACAATGTTTGAAAACGGACAAGTTTGCTGCACTCTCAGGCTATCATTCATTAAAAAATAAGGTTTTACAAAATCCCGTTTTAATATATCTAGGACACACAGGGAAAAAACATGAGTAATAGGCTACTGAACGAAACTGAATGAAACCGAAACTACTGAATGAAGCCGCACATAAGCTATATACTTCTAATAGATTCATTATTTTTTTACATTATACATCAACAAAATACATGTTTTTCACAATGCCTTTAATTCTCTAATCTCTAATTAGCAAACACAAATACAACTGTGTGAGGTGTAATTGTTTAATTTTTAGTGTAATATATATCCAGGAATCAGGGAAAAATGACATTTTCAGTAGTCGTGTTCGTATTCTACTGTTATAAAGTAGCTATACATTCAACAACGAAAAAATCTTCACGTAATTGATCTGTTTTGAGCGAATAAGACACACTGTAAGTCCGAAAATGTATAGACGGAATAATTGTGAATCTCTATTGGATTACCAAGTTATTTATTTGCATCTGCTTGCTACAGCAACACTGCTGCCGAGATCAAACAACCCCTAGAAATCGGTGTTTTCAATACCAGATTGTTTTTTCCACATTTAGTAAGTGAGGGGGTGGGGGAGGGGCTGTGTTTCAATTGCGCAAGCATGAACGATCATCTTCATCCATCAATGGATCTCAACATGGCACTGAGTTGTTGAACAATAACATAGGCCAGGGGCCAGGGGTCACCAAACCCTTCCATGGAGGGCCTAGTGTATGCAGGTTTTCACTTTTACCATGTACAAGCCTGATGAAGTAGCTCACTAATTGGTTAGGATCTCCCCTCACCTGGCAGTTCAGGTCCTAATTATGCTCTAATTGAAGGGACAGACCAAAACCCAGCATACACTAGGCCCTCCATGGAAGGGTTTGAAGACCACTGACCTAGGCAGAGTAGGGTTGTCATCTGTCCTGAAAACTGACCCAGGTCTGACCCAAGCCAGTCGGCCTGGTCCGATGTCACAGAAATTATGAGCTGGCTGATAAAAAGCCCAATATATTTTTTTGCCTATATTACTCAAATTAATTTCTAATGTAACAAAGTAGTTCAATTATATTTGTAATCAAATTTACAAATAAATATGATCAAATTATAGTACATGGTTAACTAAAGGATTATGCTCTGTTTCCTATTTCATTTATGATATTTCGACATGTTGGCAAAGACGTTACACAAAGTCCTTGTGTGGGGTTTTACATTAGCCTAATATACGATCAGTTTGTACAACACCGCGGACAGAGGGGTTAAGGGGGGTGAATGAAAAAATAGCCTACACTCAAAGCACAAGAAGACAACGCTTGGAAACGGACGTTTGTTGTTTTGAAAGTTTTGTGAAAAACTGCATTGCTTGTTACAAACCAGGACATAACATAACTATTGATGAGCAGCTGTTTCCCACAAAAGTTCGGTGCTGTTTTATTCAGTACATGGGAAACAAATCAGACAAGTTTGGGATCAAATTTGAATGCTGTCAATAGCTGAATGGCAAATAACCTCAGACAAAAGATATTTAGCCCTGGCTAAAAATCAAATTAATAATGTGTATCATGTCCTAAAATATTTTTAACTTTGGTCTTTGCAATATAATGTAATAATTATAGTGACTGGCTATCATGTGTTTTAGAATCGTCTCTATGCGAATATTTTACAACTATAAACGCTGTTTCTTATAATTCAACATTTTGCCTAGGCTATACTCAAGTTGTAGGAAAATAAGTAATTAAAAAATATTTGCATTATACGTAGGCTATTTATTGTTAACATGCATTGCTACCATAATTTTAAAATCACAATTGGCAAAATGTCGCCACTTACTCATGTAATTGTACATGAGTCAGATATATTACACTAACTAACAAAATATGTGATGAAATAACATTTGGGATTTAACTTACAAGTAAATATTAACAACTGTTACATTTTATATCAAGGCAAGGCAAGTTTATTTATATAGCACATTTCATACACAATGGCAATTCAAGGTGCTTTACATAAACAGGAAAACATAAACATTTAAAACAGTTAAAATTAAAGCAATTAAAATAAAAGTGAAACAGTTAGAAAAATAGTACAGTTTAAGAAAGTTTGGATTTAAAGGTGACTACTGTTGGAGCATATCTGATCTCCTCTGGGAGCTGGTTGCAACTGCGGCTGGCATACTAGCTAAAAGCAGATTCTCCACGTTTTGTCTGAATCCTTGGTATCTCTAGCTGATGTAATCCTGATGATCTGAGTGGTCTGTTGGGTTTATATTCAATGAGCATATCTGCAATGTATTTAGGTCCTAGGCCATTGAGTGATTTATATACCAGTAATAATACTTTAAAGTCTATGTTAAATGTGACTGGGAGCCAGTGTAGAGACTTGAGGACTGGCGTGATATGCTCATATTTCCTGGTTCTGCTTAGAATCCTGGCCACAGAATTCTGTATGAGCTGTAATTGTCTTATGGTCTTTTTGGGAAGACCAGTGAGGAGGCCGGTCATTACAATAATCTACCCTGCTGGTGATGAAAGCATGAACAGGTTTCTCTAAGTCTTGTCTGGAACAGGGGCGGAGCTACGTGGTGGCCAGGGGGGGCCACGGCCACCACTGGTCAAGGCTCGGCCCCCCTGCCGGCCCCCCAGAGCGGGCGCCAGCCGAGCGCTGATGAGGGGGCATCTGAAATACTGAGGGGGGGCGATCACATCAACGCACATAATGCACATGTCCCCACCCCTTTTTTAAGGGTCAATATTATCCCCACCACTTTTTAAAACATATTTGAGACCCGGGCTCGAATTACACAGCGTCCCGTCGTCCCGGGGACGATACAAATATGTCTGGGACGGTTCATAACCGACTTTGGGACGTTTACGGGACAATGACCAGTAAAATATAACATGCATACAAGACTGGTTACTAACGTAGCTACATGTTTAATCACAAGGCTTATGAAGCTGTTCATAATTCTGCCTAGAAGTTAATAAACTAT
>JACXGM010015089.1:0-21586 GCA_016801145.1 Umbra pygmaea | reverse complement strand
TACCCACAGTCAGTGATGGTCTGGGGTGCCATGTCAGCTGCTGGTGTTGGTCCACTGTGTTTTATTAAGGGCAGGGTCAATGCAGCTAGCTATCAGGAGATTTTGGAGCATTTCATGCTTCCATCTGCTGAAAAGCTTCATGGAGATGAAGATTTCATTTTTCAGCACGACCTGGCACCTGCTCACAGTGCCAAAACCATTGGTAAATGGTTTACTGACCTAGGTATTACTGTGCTCAATTGGCCTGCCAACTCTCCTGACCTGAACCCCATAGAGAATCTGTGGGATATTGTGAAGAGGAAGTTGAGAGACGCAAGACCCAACAATCTCGATGAGCTTAAGGCCGCTATCAAAGCATCCTGGGCCTCCATCACACCTCAGCAGTGCCACAGGCTTATTGCCTCCATGCCACGCCGCATTGAAGCAGTCATTTCTGCAAAAGAATTCCCGACCAAGTATTGAGTGCATAACTGAACATAATTATTTGAAGGTTGACTTTTTTTGTATTACAAACACTTCTTTTATTGGTCAGATGAAATATGCTAATTCTTTGAGATAGGAATTTTGGGTTTTCATGAGCTGTATGCCAAAATCATCAGTATTAAAACAATAAATGACCTGAAATATTTCAGTTAGTGTGCAATGAATCTAAAATATATGAAAGTTGAATTTTTATCATTACATTATGGAAAATAATGAACTTTATCACAATATGCTAATTTCTTGAGACGGACCTGTGTATTTTCACTAGTATTGTTGTTGTTTTTTGTTTGTCTGAAATTCTTTTTTGTGAAAGTAATAGCAACAATGTTATGTTTTGCATGTTGCTTGTTATCAGCGCATTGACTGTTGTGGGTCAGAGATGGCTGAAATAAAGAAAGAAAGAACTTAGTTGTACTGTATTGTAATCTGGGAATGACCTAACCTGTGTTTTCAGGTGAATGCCCTGGACGGCTACAACCGCACCGCCCTGCACTACGCAGCGGAGAAAGACGAGGGCTGCGTTGAGCTCCTGCTAGAGTACGGGGCCCTCCCCAACGCTCTGGACGGCAACAAGGATACCCCGCTCCACTGGGCGGCCTTCAAGGACAACCCGGAGTGCGTCCGGGCGCTGCTGGAGAGCGGGGCATGCCCCAATGCACGGGACTACAACAGTGACACGCCGCTGAGCTGGGCTGCCATGAAGGGCAACCTGGAGAGCGTGAGGGTGCTGTTAGAGTACGGCGCCCAGGTGCATGTCACAAACCTAAAGGGCCAAACGCCCATCTCTCGTCTGGTCGCGCTGCTTGCCCGGGGCCTGGGGACCGAGCAGGAAGAGAAGTGTCTAGAGCTTCTGTGTAGGGCGGCAGGGAGGTTTGAGATCCGCCGGGCCGACGGTACCTTGCCCAAAGAGCTCAGCAAGGATCCTCAGCTTCTGGCCAAGTTATCCAGTATGGTGGCTGAAGCGCCGACGCTACGCGCGCTGTCGCGTTGTGCTGTCCGACAGAGCCTGGGGGTGAAGTTCCTCCCCACCGCCGTCAAAGAGCTGCCTTTACCAGAGTCAGTCAAGGAATATTTACTTCTGAGAAACTGAGCTCGCAAGGGGTCAGGAGAGCTTGACTAGTGTTCATATTCAGCCATGACTTCAATGCACAATGCTCATACTTCCTCTCGTTGAGGTCTCTGGGTGTTTATGCCCCTTGTTCAACTCTAAATGGGGATATTTTATAAATAAAAGCATACCGTATGTCTTTATAACAGAAGCTCTCCAGTAAGTCACACTGTCAGTGCAGGTGACAGAATGTAGCGTAGCGCATATGTGTGGTTGAAAGTGCACAAGTGTGTGTGTGTTCAAAATCACAAGAGCTTCACGGTGTTCTCCTCTCCTTTAGTGGATCTGCTCAATCAGCCCCCCCCCCCAAAAAAGGTGTCAAATATGAAATTGCATTTCATAATAACTAAGTACTAAAAATGCTAGTGATATTATAAAATACAAGATTACACAATTACCTTGAATAATATAGAGATCAGTTAGTTATCATTATTATTATTATTATTATTATTATTATTGTATAAAAAAACTTGCTAAACAGATATGTCTGTTGCACAGAATGTGTATACTGTATATTTCTAGAATATGCCAGTCCATCAAGTTTCATAATTGGAATCCTGGTTTTGTATTTTTTGTGCTTAACATGTTATTGAAAAGTACAGTTTACACTAGCTCACTTTAAGTATGTGATGTACAGCCATCTAATTAAGAATATCTAGTACAAGGTATTTTGGTGTCCTCAAAGACCTGTACAATTTTATTTTAATAATGTTACATCTGGATTTTTATTTGGTGGATATTTTTGGTTCAAAACTTTGCAACTCAAACGAAAACATGACCAGGTTTGTTCCATGAATGTTAATTCTATTTTAATTAGTAAACATATATTAAACATATAGTGGCATGATTGTTTATATTTTTATTGTATTGAAATAAATATAAACTAGAGAAGCATTAAACAATGTCATTTAGTTTTTTAGGTTCACATTTGCCATGTGTTTAATAGCATTGATAATTAAATTGTCTTGGTGGACTTTTTGTCTAAATAGTGAGAAAAAAGTAAAAAAATTTCTTTATACTATGGTCTGTATGATATGGGTTGGATCACTTTAGATCTTGACACTGGAAATGTAGTGAAATTCAAACTGTGTGTGTGACTACATGCAATATATGATTTATCCAGGAGGGGGGTCTAGTCTCCAATATACTGTAAGAATCTATTTAAACTCTTTCAATAGCTGAAGGTAATAGACCATTCTGTATAGGTATGGTAGACAATTGTCTGGTGAAATACAGGTTAGTAATCCCAGTGTTGTGTTACTGCAAAACGTATTGACAAGAATCTTTGGTTTTACAAAATGATGTCTGTTCTGTGTTCACCATGAATTGAGACATTTGCTTGTAAATTTGACACTAACAGAATGTTCTAGTAGGTCAATTCTGGTGCAACACAAGTGAAGACAGCTCACAGTAGAAACTACCGTACTTGCCTGTTAATCTGAAAGTAGTAACATTCCAGCCACTGTAATAGTTCACCTTTATTGTTCCAAGGGGTTTGAAATCCAAAGGGTTTGATCACATTTGAACTCCCGTGTGGTTCAACATGCAAACAAAGGCCAAATTCCGCTTTGATTACATATCAACAGCTTCAAGCACACCGCACAATAACAATATTTTTTAAGTTACATGCAGGTATTGTTTATAGGCATTTCAATGCTTTATTTTAGCCCCATGTCCCGAAGCAGGCAGGACGTTTGTTTCCCAGCAGGAGGAAAAAAAGGGTGAGAATTTCAGGAAGGAAACGAAAGCAACAGAAGAAAAGCTTACTCTCACATTACCTTGTTTTAAACAGTAGTGTAGTTCGTTCACTTCGTCTAATGTATATTTCTGGTTCTGTTTTCTATTGTATTTTTTTGGCCTTGAGTACATGTCAGGGTTAAATAAGATTATTTTAAATTAAACGTTGTAGAAAAACATGACAAAAACATGTTTTTTTTCTACTCTAATCCGAGTTTAATGACAACTTCTGAATGTAACGTTTTTAAATGTGACATGAAAGTACATTTTCGAAAGTCCCCATGCCATTGTCCTTCCTCATTAGTTCTCCCTCTACAAAGAAAGGACAACCAAAGGTCACTGTATATGTACGGTCATTCTAGTTCTATATTTCCATTGTTTTACCCAAGCACAAGCAAGAAGTGGTTATGCAAGGTGTTATTTTAAGGGCTTAGTATGTAATTGAAAGCAGTGTGCATCCCACACTCACTGGCCACTTCATTAGGTACACCTTGCAAGTACTGGGTTGGACCCTCTTGCTTTTCCTTTGCTGGCATAAATTCAGCAAGGTTCCTCAGTGATTATGGTCCATATTGATATTATTGCATCATGCTGTTATATGATCCAGAATGCGAATCTCCTGTTACACCACATCCCAAAGGTGCTCGATTGGATTGATATCTATGGATTGAGATCTGGTGACTGTGGAGGCCATTTGATTACAGTGAACTCATTGTCATGTTTTAGAAACCAGTTTGAGGTGATGTGAGCTTTGTCATGGCACGTTTTCCTGCTGAAAGTAGCCATTAGAAGATGGGTACACTTTGGTTATAAAGGGATGGACATGGTCAGGAACATTACTCAGGTAGGCTGTGGCATTTAAATTGATACAAGGCAGGATGGGATTCATGCTTTCATATTAAGCCAGTTTCTGACCCTACCATCTGAATGTCGCAGCAGAAAACAAGAATCATCAAACCAGGCAATGTTTTTTCAATTGTCAAATTTTGGTGGGCCCGTGCAAATTGTAGCCTAAATTTCCTGTTCTTAGCTGACAGGAGTGGCACCTGGTGTGGTCTTCTGCTTCTTCAGCCCAAATGCTTCAAAGTTTGATGAGCATTCAGAGGTGCTTTTCTGCATACCTTGGTTGTAACAAATGGTTATTTGAGTTACTGTTGCCTTTCTATCAGCTCAAACCAGTCTGGCTGTTCTTCCCTGTCCTCAGCCATCAACAAGGCATTTCTGCCCAGAGAACTGCTGCTCACTAGATATTTTCTCTTTTTTGAACCATTCCCTTTAAAGCTTAGAGTTGGTTGTGCAGGAAAATCCCAGTAGATCAGCACTAGCTGAAATACTCAAACCTGCCTAAATACATTGACTTGCTGACTCGTGATTGGCTGATAAGATATTTGCCTTTCCCGAGCAGTTGAAATGGTGTACCTAATGAAGTGGCATGTAAGCGTTTATTTCTATTTATTGTGCACACGTTTCACCATTGTGCATAGGGGTGACATTTGCCATTTATAATGCATACTGTTCTTTGTTCCCTGCCCTCGTATCAGTTTAATCTGGGATCAACACAGTTGACTAACAAGACAAAGTTAAGCAGAAAATTCTGGATTACTGACAAACCTCAATTCTGGATTCCAGAGAAATGTAATTTTGGCAACCAAAACAGCTGGAAAAGCAATGGTTCTGTCTCAAAAGTTTTACAGATGTTTTGAGTATGAGCAATGCAAATATGAAATTAGGGCAGTGTTAGTAATAACAATCCACTTTAACATTTATAGGATTTATGGCCACTGGAGAATATTATTTTCTAACATTTTTCTACACCATTCATTAAACATGAAAGAATAATGATGAAGGTAAGGTTTTGTGAATAATTAAAAAATTAAATAGGTCAAATGTGTTATGTAAATTCCCAACCCAGTTTATAAAATGATTTTAAGAACATCTGACGAAAAACCTCGCGATGATTCGGGAAGGGGAGTGTCAAATTCCAAGAGAGAAGAGGAGAGAGGGGCACAACGGTGAGTTTGTAAACATTCAATTATTGTCAAAATGTGTAATCTATATAAAATACCGATGTGAATGTCACGTAAGTGCTGAGAGTTGTTTTAGTTTATAATCTGCGTTTGAATCGTTGTTGACCATGAAATCGGAGTTGCCAATTAGTTGATAAAACTGTTGTGGTGTCCTCTCGCTTTGCGTTTGCACATCGTTAAGTTAACAAGTTGGTTAGTTTAAATAAAACTAAACTGTCATCTAACTATCAACCAAACTGCACGACTGTATAACATGTTAATGTTGTTATGCATGAAGTTCGCTGTTGGTGAGATTTTAAACCTGCACTTAGCTTTCCTCTTCGGTAGCGGCCTGTTCGAAGTTAGCTCTGTGGAAAGTTGTAGCTCACGAAAGATCCCATCTTTTTGAAGCGAGTTGTGATGAACCAATCGGATTCTTACTTCAGAAGTGATAGACGTTGCGTAAGCGACTGGGAAACGAGACCCGTGTTGATTGACAAGTATTTCGCCAATCATGAAAAATATGGGCAGTCTCTTGCGGGAAAAGGCGGGGCTTCTGCATGAAAATGGTATTCGGGTCTCGACTAGCAGCTGAAATGCTACAGTAGACGATTAGCCAGAGTTGGAAGGTTTCACATTAGCACTAAAACTGTGCTGGTTGAAATGAGAAATGTGTAACTTCAGCAAGCTAGATGTGTTCTCTTTCAACACCATACGATATGTGTTTCTAGCTGACAGAATAACATCTCTTGCTAGTATTTTATTTAAAAGGACAGCAAATTCAACAAAATTGCTGATTCTTTCAAAACGGGGAAATTTAAGTTCATGAATATACAGTCGTTCATTCAATTTCTAGTTCACACCACATTCAGTTACACTACTTCAGTACTTTTAACGCATCACCCTGTACAATGTGTACAATAAAGCTATATGCTGTTTTATTGTGTGGGCGTGTGACGCTTGCACTAACAAGCATTTGTTTGTCCGTCAATAAAGATAGCTCTGGTTTTGTAATGTGAGCTTGTGAACGTCTTGTGAACGTCCCTAGGCATCTCCAAGCCTAGATGTCATCACTGTGATCATGTTTGGCTAGGCAGACTCTCACCTTTACATAGGAATATAGGCCAGTAGACGCTGATCTAGGATCAGTTCTGCTTTCATAATGAATACAATTACATGAAAGGCTTTTTCACATATTTGCTCCCTCACTCATGCCCTTTGGCAAACTCCAAACGAGATTTGAAATACGTTTTTTCAGCATTGGCTTTCTCCTCGCCATAAAGTCTAGCTTTGTGGAGCAACCGTTACAGTTGTCCCATGGACGGAGACTCCCATCTCAGCTGCAGATCTCTGCAGCTCCATCAGAGTTACCATTGGCTTCTTGGCTGCTTTTCATTGTATTTTCTAACAAAATGTTGTATTACAAAGTCTTACTGGCGGTGATAGTATTTTATTACAAAATCTTAGATGTTAGGTGTCGATTGTGTAACAAGGTCCATCCGAATAACGCATAGAGGTTCCAATGATGGGTGTTGTATGTGGCAAAATGGATGGCACTGTGGTATACTACTGTACATCTCATTTCGTAAGGAGAGAGTTTGAGGCAGGCGTATAACCAGAGACAAAGACAGATTGCAGGTTTATTCCGTATATTTACCTTTACTGTTGGAGGAATTTAGGTTAAATATGTCACATTCAAATTGAATTACATCTTGTCCGGCCACGTATTGTAAGGCCGCATGCTGCGCATTTTCGTAGTCTGTGGTTCTGACATAGGCTCCAACACCATCATTGAAGCGTTCTTGCTGATTTGCATGTTAAACAACATTATTTATTTGTATTCCCTGGATATTAGCTACTTATCATAGTTACATACAACCAGGCAGTTATAATTATATTGGCATTCAGCAACAACAGATGACACAAGGTTGAATATTTCAGAATAATTTTATAGCGGCTTAATCTGGAAAAGCCAACAGCTACTGTACTGTACATTGAGTCGAATCCGGAATGTTTGTACATTTATGTTTATCTTGTCAATCACCCTTTTTACTAATGTGGGTGTTTCTGATTATTTTTTCCAACAGTGCTGTAAAGTATCAACAAAATTAAAAACAGTGAGACATTTATGAAAGGAAAACCTTTCAAAATGTAGACTAGTCAATTATCAGGCTATTCTTGGTCAAGCAAAAACAATCTTAGTCGGGGACAGCCCTAGCGATGACTGAAACATATGAAAGATCAAAATCTTAACTGTATAGTGTAATTCATTGAAAGCAAAATGACGTAACAATGGTCAATGACACCCAAATTCACCAACTGATGGAAGGCTGGATTCAAACTCACACAAAATCAATGCAAACTATTAATCACAGGGATCTCCTCTCAGACCTGGATCGGGGCGTCAGTGAGCTCCTGGACAGTCTGTGGCACTTCTTGGTGGTGTCGGATTCACCGATACATAACATCCGAGAGGTTCTCAATTGGATTCAGGTCTGGGGAATGTGAGGGCCAGTCAACGGCATTAATGCCTTCGTCAGCCAGGAACTGCCTACACACTCTGGACATATGAGGCTGGGCATTGTCCTGCACCAGGAGGAACCCAGGGCCCACTGCACCAGTGTAATGTCTGAGGATGTCATCCCAGTCAGGGTACCATTGGGTGGCATGTGGAGTTTTTCGTGACCCTCCAAGGATATGCCTCCCCAGACCATCACTGACCCACTGCCAAACCGGTCATGCTGGATGAAGTTGCAGGCAGCATAGTGTTCACGACAGCGTCTCCAAACTCTGTCATGTCTTTCACATACTAAGTGTGAAGCTGTTCACATCTTTGAAGAGGGGAAGCCAATATCAGACCTGCCAATTCTGGGGTTCTCTGGCGAATGCCAATCAAGCTGCACAGTGCTTAGCTATGAGCAGAGGTCCCACTAGAAGACGTCGGGATCTCCTGCCATCCTTGCCCTGACCTCTTCTGTATTGATTCCAGATTAGGGTTTTAAGTGCTTTTTCTGTAACCTAATCTATAAGAAGTTATACACTATAAACAGGCTGTTAATCAATCTTAAAGATTGTTGGCCAGAGACAGCTGACCAGTTGTTCATTTCAAAGATTATACACTCACCGGCTACTTCATTATGTACATATTGCTAGTACTGGGGTGGACCCACTTGCGTTCAGGCTTGCCTTCATTCTTTGTGGCATAAATTTAACAAGGTGCTGGAAATGTTCTTCAGAGAAGTTGGTCCATATTGACGTTATTGCATCACACAGTTGCTGCAGATTTTGTCGGCTGCTCATCCATGATGCAAATGTCCCGTTCCACCACATCCCAGAGGTACTCGATTGGATTGAGATCTGGTGATAATGGAGGCCATTTGAGTACAGTGAACTCACTGTCATGTTCAAGAAATGTCATGTTGAGATGATGTGAGCTGTGTGACATGGTGCGTTATCCTGCTGAAATACGCAGCGAGCGAGGAAGAGAGAGCCAACGAGAGAGGAGAACGTATGGTGGAATCACATGAACGTTGATTGCAACTCCACATTTGCCTTTGTTCTTTAGCTAGCTAGTGTACCAAAAAATACAAAGAACAAACAAGCTGAGGGCTTTAATGCGAAACTGAGGTGCTGGATCAAGTACATCTAACTTCATCAGGGAGCTTAATATTCACAGGAGAGGTCCGTTTTCTGTAGTGTCAACTGTATGTGAAGACAAGGTGGCTAGCTAGCTAGTAAAGCAATGTTGTTAAAGGCTAACAATTTTTACTTTGCATTGAGGCTTTTTTAATAATTCAAGATTCCTCATAAAAAAGTTAGATCGCTAGTCTACAGTGAAGTGGAGCTAGTCTAGCAACACAATGCTTATTATAGCTACAGCTGTCCACATTAGCATGTTCAGGTGTACTTAAAGGTTGCACACAGTACTTGAAGATGTAGGTTATTCTAATATTTAATACGTTTTTGTAATACCGCACAGCAACACTGAATTAGACTACTGAAGCCTTTTTCCCAGTAGGTTCCCAATTCAACAAAACAAAAGACAAAGTTGTCAGTGATGAGGGACAGAGCAACCTCTGTAATAAGTTATGACCTCCATCCTTTAGTTGCCTTTTTGAACTTGTTCTTTGTATTTAATACTGATATGTAATACTTTAATAATGATATGTAGCTAATGGTTAAGAGACTCATGACTCGACTGAGACGATTGGTCAAAGACTTCAGACTCGACTCAGACTCCTATTAAATGACTCGTGAACAACTCTGCTATTTCCATGACTTATTCTTTCCCATTTAGCTATGAAATAAATCAAGAGACCACTGCAAAAATAAGTGTCTCTGGTTTTACCATTCAAAATATGTGTTTGGCTTAATGAACATGTTTGTTTTATTCAATGAACTACTGACATTTCACCCAGATTCCAAAAACAATTGTCATTCAGAGCATGTATTTGCAGAAAATGCAACTGGTCAAAATATTAAGAAAAAAAGATAGTGTTGTCAGATCTCAAATAAGGCAAAGAAAATAAGTGTAAATTGTTAACTTAGGATGAGTTCAGAAACCATTATTTGGTGGAATAATACTAATAATTGTCTTTCATCTATGTTGGCGTGCTCTCCAGTCTTTCAAATGGTTGTTGGGAGACCTTTTTACTCCTGGTGCAACCAATACAAGCAGCTCGGCTTTGTTTGATGACTTGTGACCATCCATCTTCCTCTTGATCACATTCCAGAGGTTTCAATGTTGTTGATTTTAAGGCAAAATTGCAGTTGTCCCTGATTTGTTTTTCAGAGCTATATATTACTCATTTATTTTGCTGACACGCTTATCCAGAGCAACTTAGGGTAAAGTGCCTTGCCCAAGGACACAATGAAATTTGGCACAGTTAAATGTATGCAGTTACTGTCAGTTGCTGTGGACCAGAGGATCTGCTAAATGACAGCAATGTAAATGTTAGGTGATTGGACCTTCGCTGGGTAGAACACCTGCGAGACTGGACCTCTTTGAATTTTAATTGAATACCCCTGGCCCAGTCTATTGTTCAAACATTGTAGTTTGCATCAAAACACCTTGGGGTATCCACTCTGTGACAAGCTGATGATACATTTTTGATAGATATTAAAGTGTTTCCAGGATCACTACAGCAAAATGGCACTGGGTCTATGTATTGTCTTGCATTGCGGTCCTCTCTGCCACGGATTTAGCTTAAAGACCTAAATGCATTTATGCAAACCCACATATAGGATTTCATTTGTCCTGTCTTTTCCATTGACCAAATCTCAGGTCCACTTGGGTTACATGAGCACATTGCTGTACGGTGGTACGCACACAGGCAGTCGACTTCATCTCCGTTGTCATTAAGCGTGTAAGTTTAACCCTGTCAGGTTGTGACCTCAGGCGTTCGCAGGTTGGGTAGGGCAAGCAGACAGCACATCACCTGTCCGCTAAGTTACAAAATACGCTTGATCTCACTAAGTATTAGCGAGTGAAACGATGCTCGACTACCACACAGTTCTCTCTCTCCTGCTTCCTTTCTGTTTTATCCCCCAACTCTGTCCCTCAGCTTTGTGGGGTCTCCCCTACTCTCCATCCGCTGCTCCTGGCAACTCTACCCCTGTGGATTCCTGAGCACGCTGGCTCCCCAGCTGCAGCAGACAGTCTATTAATACAGTTTGTTTAGCCAGTTTCCTAGCAGGCTGCATCAAACACGGCGACCCTGTAGCTGATTATAGACGAGACCCGGGCGACCTGCTCACTGTCCTGGCCACACCTGCTTAGTTAAAGAAACTCAACGCTGCATCCTAAACCTGAACCCTAGTGCACTACTTTTGACCAAATAATAATTATAATAATAAACATGAAGAACTGTGTGTAGTTATCTATGTCCTTTAGCAGACACTTGTATCCAAACTAGGGTTGGACATTTGGGGGAATATTCAGATGTGGAAACTTGCCGTGTGAGTTAATTGGAATATATGGGAATTTCCATGAATATATGGGAAATAATGTAAATGTATGCAAATTAAAATTAATACAATTTCAATGTAGATGTTTTTTGCTTTGGGATATTCAAGTACTTAGCCCCCTTGGACATATTCATATTTTGTAGTGTGACAACTTTGATTTGAAATAATTTACATAACAAAGCAAACACTTTGAAGGTGCAAAATAATATTTGTTGTGACAGAAATGGTACATAAAAAAACATCACATTAGTGTTTGTAAGATCTTGAGATGCTCAACATCTGATTTGTGTGGAATATCTTCAGAATCAGCCGTACATGTGATGGAGCAATGCATGTACATACGATACATATAGATACCTGTCCACATACTATAAATATCCTGTCTCATTCTGCTCATATCCTGTGCCTTAAAGGTACATTTTTTTACATTGATTTATGTACAAATAAATCATGCACCATTAGACCAGAAAAAAAATCCTTATTTGGTAACATTTACTTGGCAATAAACATCTTTCGAATTCTGAAATTATGCCACAAAACCTAGAATTGCCTTGTGTATCCCACACAAAAGGTTCACTGCTACAAGCTAACTTTTTTTGATGAAGTTAAGCTAAATTCCCAAAATTCCAAGGCTTAACCTCCTATGGAAGGTTTCTCAAAATTGTCACAACATTTACCAGAAAGTTTCTGACACTTTGCAACCCTAATCCCAACAAAACATTCCAACATACATTTTTTGGCTGATGATACACTACTGTATTCCTTTGCACCTGCTGTGATGAACCAATACTTAGTCTATTTTTAGTCTGACTTCCAGTCACTCTCAATCTTAAATTACTACTAAATGTTCCTAAACACACTCCTTTACTTTTCCTGCAACTCAGGAGTAAAATAAATTTGCAATAAAGCTCTGTCTTGAATTCCTCATGCTCTTGAATAAATTCAGAAAGTGCTGGAGGTTTTGCTTGAAGTTGTGTCTGTCTGTGACAGATGTTTATGTGTTTGATTTTGATTTCTAAAATAGCTTTTAATGACGAAGTCTGTGGTTTCTGGTCACAGGTTGTAAAAGCTGTGCTGTCAATCCAAAAATGACCCCTGAAAATTGTGCGCTATGTCACAAATTTGTGGATTTGTGCCTAATTTTTCTTTAACACCGCTATCTTTGAAACTTGGAATTAAATGGCTAACTGAGGTATGATGTTGATCTACAAATACATTCTACACCTAGACAACATATTACACATCCAGTCCACACCAGGAGGTTTAAAGAAATGTGTTATTAATCGCATCAGACTGCATCAGTTGCAATATTTTTGAAATGTTAAATGATCATATACAAATGTTGTATTTTTGGTGTACAGGCTATTATGGGAAAACAACAGATTTTTCTTGAAAATGTAACTTGCCAAATAAAGATAATTCATACAAAATCCTTCCCTCAAAAACAACTGTTCTACCAAGCACTACGTGGTCCTCCCCATGGACCCAGATCAAAGTAGGGCTTACGTAGGGAACAGGCTGGCATTTGGCATCACAGGCTGGCTCAGAGGGTGACTGGACCATGGCCCGCTGGCCCCACTGCTGTCTTTTGACGTTTCTATGTCACCTTGGATGAATGGAAGCTAAAATAGATGGCTGGTCTGGGACTCGCATGGATCCTGTGTCTGAAATTGATATAATGACAATGATCGATGCACCCGTTTTGTTTTTAACATGCACACTTTAGACCCTGGGTCAAGTCTGGACGGACAAGAACTTGGAAAGTGTCAATATTTTGTTGACTGTAGGTCATAACAGAATGGCACAATCATAATACAAAACATGGCAACAAAGAAAATAAGAAAATGACCCGTTCCAAAGTTTGCATACCCTCAGTTCTTAACTTTTTCTACTTTAACCACCTGAGGGTCAACTTGGCCAGGTGCTTAATTGTCCCCCACAATTACCAGGCAAGACAGAGTTTTCTTACACCATAACAGAAGAATTTAGCCATTATAAAAACTAAACGAGTAGACAAACAAAGTAACATTTCCTCAGAAATCGACTTAAAGGGGCCATTATAACCATTATTTTACAAAGTTTTCATGCGCAATCATGTGGACAAAGCCAGAATTTTACACAACTCCCTTAGCATTGGCTCTCAAATACACAACTCCCTTAGCATTGGAACCCAAGTGAACCAGTGAAGTTGCAGTCACATTTTCTTTAGATAAAAAGCCTGTTGTCAAATAATTATTGGTCAGGCCGTTAATCTGAATTAAATAAACACAGAAAGGTATTCTATTGGAGGGTTTGTGTGGTGGAGTGGGTTAAGTCGCTGTATTGCAGGACATTCTATGTCATGATAGTCAGTGGTTCGAGCCTGACTGTGGCTTCTGCAACTTTGCCCACACCCTCAGCATGAGACAGTGGAAATTGGTACAGCGCTGCCTGGGATTTGGGTTAGAGAAATCAGATTATCTATTTTTGCCACGTCGCTATCCAGCGACTCCTTGTGTGCAGATCGGGTGCCTGTGAATTTAATCATGGAATTAGAGTTGGTGAACGCAATCATCCCATGCATGATCGGACTAAAGACTAACATGTTGGATGAGCAGTGCGAATAGAATCATGAACCATTTGAGCGTCCCTCACCATTCTGCATTTGTCCAAGGAGTTGCGGAGCTGCCGACAAAGTAGGGTCAGTGGAAAATGGGAAGTATTGTAGTATTAGAAGTATTGTGTGTGTATATAAATTAGAAAGTAACACACATTTATATTCTATTGAGCACTATTGGATCGATTAATCATTTTCACCAAAAGATTGGCGCAATGTCGCACCAGTCAACCATATCAAAACCCTGCATGACAATATATAACTAGAATAGGTACAATATCTTGGCAAGAAAGAAGGTGTTACTCAAAAAGGAGTCTGAATTTTGCCAGAAAGTGACCCAGCTGGAATGTCAGAAAAGGGTTTGTGGTCAGTTAACATAAAAAGTGTTTTTGGCCGAAACTAAAATCGCTGTGTCTGGTACAAACCTGACACTGCTAATGCCTCAAGATGCACCATCTATAAAGTGAAATGTGGTGGTGGCAGCATCATGCTGTTGGGATGCTTTTCATCAGCAGAGAATGAATAGCTTATTAAAATTTATGTAAGAATGGATTGAGCTATATACAGGAACATATTGCAACAGAACCTGCTTCTGTCCATTTACAAATGGAAGCTTGGGAGGAAAATCCACCTTTTAGCAGGAACATTATAAACATTATGAGCAACATTGAAGTGGCTCAAAAACCAACATATGAAGGTCCATGATTGGCCTAGTCAAACTCCTGATCGGAATTCCATTGGGAATGTGTGGCAAATTTCATTTGTCCAACAAACCAAACCCCCACTGCTCAAACTGCGATCCACACCCACGGTATAACGAGGTGCTTCTGGGTGCTGTGTTGAGACAGTCTGAACAAACACATCTGCCCAAATAGACTCAGCTTAGTATGAGATGTCTCACACCGGTGTGTTCCCTTATCCCGGGCCCTATTCCCTAGAAATTGCGCTACATACATGCTCTAGTGCTAAGAAGTGCACTTTGTTGGAGCCATGGTGGACAGAATCTCCAAGGTCTGTTTGGAATCAAGCTGTCGTGACTCTGTTGTGCTCCTCAGCTTGCATGTTGTGTTGTCCTCTTGCGTTTCACTGGGGAGGGATGGGCCAGCCTGCTTCTACAGGCAAACGACTGGCAGCCATCTTGTTTCTTTAAGGATGAGAGAGTGAGAGATTTACACACTATTTTTGTTTAGTTTTTTATTTTATTATTATTTAACCTTGCAAGTTGACTGTTTACACTGTTTCTTGGTCTGTCGTGAAGTCTAATCTTGAATGTGGTTAGGGATAAGAGTGATGGATAAGATTGATACTATCTCGTAGTGGAGTTGAAGGATACTGTTGAATAATGAGTTATGTTGTCTCGGGTTGGTTGTGGGATTGGAGTTGTCTCCAGATGTCATCCAGTGCTGGGAGTCAGGAAGTTGGAACAACAGAGTCCTGAAACATTTATGCTACCCTCCCACCTCCACCAGTAGCCTCCCTCTCTCTCCCCCGTTCTCCAGAGTTCTACCCAAAGAGAGGTAGTTAGATTTAGAACTTTTTTATTAAATGTTAATGTTCACTTTACAGACCCTCTCCCCCAATACATTTCCGTATTTAACATTTAATGTTGATGTTACCTTCACTAAATGTCTGTGTTGACGTGGAGCATGTTTCATTTGATGTGTGGAGGGAGAAATAAGAGGTGAGAGTGAGAGGAAGTGAGAGATGAGATGGAGGTGACGGAGAGCAAGAAGAGTTAATATCTACATCTCTTGTAGCACACAAAGGAGTTACACAGTAGGGCAGGGAATTGCAAGGGACCTCACAATGCGATTTTATCACGATACTTTTGTGCCGATACGATATGTATTGCGATTCTCGCGATTCTGAATGTATGGCAAATCAATATTGCGATTTTCTGCTTCTTTTCTTAATTAAACATCATATAAAATTCAACTCAATACAATAAACTGCCAAAAACATTTAATACTATAACAAAAGCATGGCAATCATTTGATTACAACTTTGTAAGTTTTATTAATGGAATTTAAGTGTGAAAAATGTTTGTCATGATTATATTGAAAAAATAATCCACCCAAAACGGCACATTCTTATGAAATATATATGTACACCGTGTTCCAAATTATTATGCAAATTGGAATTAAGTGTCAAACTTTAAATATTTAGTTTTTCAATCAAACTCATAGTATTGTGTCTTCTGGCTATTTGAATCACTGAACTCAATCTCAGACACCTGTGATAATTAGTTTGCCATGTGAGCCCAATTAAAGGTAAACTACTTACGGAGGATGTTCCACATTATTAAGAAGGCCACAGGTTTCAAGCAATATGGGAAAGAAAAAGGATCTCTCTGCTGTGGAAAAGCATAAAGTAGTGTAATGCCTTGGACAAGGTATGAAAACATTAGATATTTCATGAAAAATATTTTTCAGGTGACTCAGGGGTTAGGGAGTCGGACTTGTAGAAGGAAGGTTGCAGGTTTGACTCCTGGCTCCAAATGTCATTGTGGCAAGGCACTTTACCCTAAGTTGCTCCAGGGAGAATGTCCCTGTACTTACTTTAAGTCACTCTGGATAAGAACGTCTGCTAAATGACTAAAATGTAAATGTAAAATGTGAACTTAAGCATGATCGTCGTACTGTGAAGAGATTTGTGGCTGATTCAGAGCACAGACGGTTTAGTGCAGATAAAGGCATAATGAGGGAGGTTACTGCCAGACAAATTCATCGGGAGCAGCTGCTAAAATGCCATTACAAAGCAGCAAACAGACATTTGAAGCTGCTGGTGCCTTTGGATTCCTGCGAACCTCAAGGTGTAGGATCCTCCAGAGGCTTGCAGTTGCATAAACCTACTATTCGGCCACCCTTAACCAATCTCACAAGCAGAAACGGTTGCAGTGAGCCCAGAAATACATGAAGACTTATTTTCAAAGAGTCTTGTTTACTGATGAGTGTTGTGCAACCCTGGATTGTCCAGATGGATGGAGTAGTGGATGGTTGGTGGATGACCACCATGTCCCAATAAGGCTGCGACATCAGCAAGGAGGTGGCAAAGTCATGTTTTGAGCCAGAATCATGGGGAGAGAGCTGGTAGGCCCCTGAAGGTGTGAAAATGTATACGTAGTATATACACAATACTAGTATACACAATACTGTGTATAAACTATATACAAAGTATATAGATTTTCTGACTTGGTACAAAAATAAGAACCATGCCTTCCGTAGCAAAATCATCTTCATGCATGACCCAGTACCATCTCATGCTGCAAAGTATACCTCTGTGTCATTGGCTGCTATGGGCATAAAAGGAGAGAAACACATGGTGTTGCCCCCATCCTCCCCTGACCTCAACCCTATTGAGAACCTTTGGAGCATCCTCAAGCAGAAGATCTATGAGGGTGGGAGGCAGTTCGCATCTAAACAGCAGCTCTGGGAGGCTATTCTGACATCCTGCAACGAAATGCAAGCAGAAACTCTCCATAAACTCACAAGTTCAATGGATGCAAGAATTGTGAAGGTGATATCAAAGAAGGGGTCTTATGTTAACATGTAACTTGCCCTATTAAGATGTGTTTGATTGAAATAACTTTTGATTTCAGTAAATATGACCTCCTAATGCTGCAAATTCAACAAATGACCATTTTCAGTTCTTTACAACCTTTAAAATGTTTTGAAACTCTGTTGTGCAGAATACGGTAATTTGGAACAGTGCATTTTGAGTTTTTTTATTTTTGAAAAACATACTGTTTTCATTGGGTGGTTTGTTCAATGAAATTTGACCTTAAAGGTTGGTGACTTAAATTATACTGACTGCCATTTGCATCGACTCTTTAGGAAAATCAGTGTAAAATATAATTTGCATAATAATTTGGAATGCGTGTAGATAAGGCATCATGGGGGAGTAGAATAGAATGGTGCAGCATATTTTTGAGCTGTGACAGATTACACATCAGGGACCCTAGTAAGGTGTTTATAATCACGTTTCCGAACTCAGTTTTTCTAGTAACTAATCAGTTGTTATCCCAGAACAACTAACTTTGTCCAGGTCTTCAGGGTGTTGACGAGCTAAATAGTTTAGTAATTTGTACATGTGTGAAGCAACAACAAACGGTTAGAACTTTGGTTGGGTCGAACAGTCTGAATGTGGTATCTGACTCCACTCCTTGGGGACCGGTATTTCTTAATCAGGTTCCAACCCAGATCTGAGACAATAGGTGGGTGCAAGTTGATTTAGGTCCCTGGGACTGGAATACTTCTGGTCTAAACAACAGAGATAGTTTGAGAGGAGCAATGGACTGAAGTAGGCTTGTAGTTTTGAGGTGGCTGTGGGGGAGACAAACGGTGGGGGAGGAAGGTTTTGTACTAACCAAATGCTAGCTTTCCTTCCTCTTTATGTTCCTCAGTCATTGGTCAGCTGGTAGGCCCTTGTGAGAAGGAAACACCACCGGGGAGACCTCTTCTCAATGCTGCGCTGTGTGTGTGTGTGTACTGTATGCGTGTGTTGTCGTTGTGTGTGTGTGTGTGTGTGTGTGTGTGTGTGTGTGTGTGTGGTGTGTTTTCCTCACCGCCTGGGTTATTTTTAAATGCGTTCTGCTTCCTGGCTGACCTGACTCCTGCTAGCCTACCAGAGGCACCGGAGAGGCGGCAGCATCTCTGTAGCGTTCTGTACCAGCCAGCTTTACGGGACCACCATCAGGGAAACCCGTTGAGGAGACAAAGGAGTTGACAACCATGTTCTTCTCTTCTCCCCTCTTACAGTTAAATTGCAAGCTCTCTGCAACCATGGGGGACGACAGACCGTTTGTATGCAGCGCTCCGGGCTGCGGACAGGTGAGTCCTCCTCTTTACTTTGTTTTCAATTGCAACTGACCGTCAAGTTAGATTTTTCTTGTGTACTAGTTTTGTCGTATGTTTCACTACTTGTGGCGGGTGACCGGTGAAATTACTCTTATATTTGCATCAGTGGATCTGGATTTGTGTGTGAAAGTGGACTAGAATAACTTGTATTTTATATGAAAGTGGACTAGAATAACTTGTATTTTGTATGAAAGTGGACTAGAATAACTTGTATTTTGTATGAAAGTGGACTAGAATAACTTGCGGCTTGTGGCTTGCTTTGAAGTTATAGAATTATTAGTGGACTAGTATTTACACTATCGCAGTCAGGGTAGTTTGGTGTTCTGCGTCTCTGCTACAGAGTAGAAAAACACTCTAAGCTGCTTGCATTCCTAAATGTGTATTTGAAAATACTGCATGACAAGATTTTTTATTTACTGTTAATAAAAATACATAATTGCCGATTGTTCATAAACTTCAAATTTACATTTGTATTATTTGATATATTAGAAAATATTTACTGATGCAGATTTATTTTGAGTTAACAAATAGCTTAAAATAGCTACAGGTCCTATTTCATATTTTTTACAGTATGCAACCCATCATTTATATTAGTGGCTTAATAAGTAGGACAAGATTGTTACATTATATAACATCACCATTTCTAGAAGCTTGTCAGACATTGAGCAGCAATCTGGAAGATACGCTCTCTGTTGCTGAAAATCCAGTTGTTGATGAAACTGGGACTTGTAGCTGTGTGTTTTACAGCAGCTCTGCTAAGTGTTGGTATGTAGGACTATTGTTCTAGAACAGTCCTGATGTTGTGAGCTCATATTCCGTTTAGTACCAATCATAGTAACACAGTGTGAGTAGTTTAGATCAGGATGAAGACCAGTGTGTCAGTAGTTGTGTAGGAATGGGCTCAGCTCACTGTCTTGGTGGAACATACATCTATGTTTGGTTGTTTGATGTGGCCCATTGACTTTTCCTTGTTGGCGTTGATGGTTACTCATGGTGTAGGAGTTCCTGTGAGCAGGCTGTAACGTCAGCCTCCTCAGTGGTGTTAAACTATGTGGCTTTGATACCCAGGTTCAACGCGGAGTCTCTATGCAGGGCAGACGCTCGTGAAGGGCCAAGCGTTGTGAACTGCTTCCTTCCTTTTGCACATGCTAGACCAGAATATTCTCAAATGCACAAAGAATAATAATGACTTGTATTGGACTATTTAAATGTTCATGTTCAACAAATAAATAAATGCATTTGGGGGAATATTAAAACTGTTTTTATTTTTTTTATTTTCCCTTAAACATATTTAAAATGCCCTCAATTACTCTGCTCTAATTATCAGCAAAGGGCATTTATTTATATTTAACTCTATGAACAGTAAGTTTCCCCCGCAGCCAGGGGCCTTCTGTAGCTGTATCTGCCTTGTACGTACACACACACACACACACACACACACACACACCCAAACACTGATAACGACAGCTAGCAGGTTTGAAAATGGGCCTCGGTTACTTTTGCTTCTCTCAGAGGGTCCCACTTGGACAATGCGCTAATGGAGGTGGACAGCTAGCCTGGTGGCCTTGAGACAATGCCAACACTTCTCCTCCACTTTGCCAGATGGTGAGTCACAGACAGACAGGCAGTACAGATGAGTAATCTCTGTTATCGTTTCAACGTGTCTCTACATCACGCCGCTGTGCTCCGTGACTCAGGGAGCCAATTGTCTGTGGCTGCCTTCATCAAGTGTCTGTGGCGGCCCACAAAACCATCTCATTCTCTTTTTTTTATAGTGCACTACTCTGGTGAACTATTGGCAGTAGTGTGTTAGGATTAGGGTGTCATTTGGGTGGCGACCACTAGAGGTGAGAGACGCACAACCAGTGACAACTCCACAGGAAGGTACGGAACATATGAGTCTACACCTGCCTCTCACCTGTTGTGTAACAGAATCGGAGCTTGCCAGATTACTTGGTGAATAAAACAGTTATGGCATTGTAGTCTGTCCAACAGTAGGATTAAGTATATTAGATTTATATTTAGACAACAACACAGACTATTAATTACATACCAGAAAAACAGCACACATACATACTGCAACATGTGTCTGGAATAAATAATTTATCACTTGTTTGCTCATATTTCCTCTGAACATTCAGGGACTCTACATGAAGTAAGGCACACTTAATATTCCACTTGACTGGCTCCTGTTTGGACAGTTACAATGGCAGACGTTCTCTGTTATGACTATTCAGGTTACCACAACACACTAAGTCTTCCACATGCCTATTGGTTAATTTATAGTCCACAACAATATCATGAATTTCCGTTGTGACCTAATAAACCAAAAGATAAACCAACACTTAAATAGATCTAGAATGAGGTATTAAAATTAACCACCATCACCAGCCAAATATGTACAATTTGCTATTGGCAGGTATACATGTCAAACTTACAAGACACATTGGCAAGTGTCCAACAAGTGTACAGTAACACAATTGTATTTATTGTAATAAAAAATACACAAACACTACAACATCAATGAAAGACTCAGTTGGAAGTTCCAGACCTGGCATCATAACACGGTATCATTCACCAAGCTGCCCTTTTGGCCAATCTGGGAAAAGACTATTCTGAGTTCATGGCAATGATGATGAAGATCAACATCATACCTTCAAAATGTCCTTTTCAAAGGCTTTTTGATGCAGGATTTGATGACATTTCTACGACAGAGGAAATAAACCTCCAGGATGCTAGCTCTACAGGACCAGGGTTGGATAAACCTGCAGGATGGTAGCTCTACAGGACAAGGGTTGGATAAACCTACAGGATGGTAGCTCTACAGGACCAG